>JASGXE010005367.1:0-23106 GCA_030068105.1 Sinentomon sp. SZTP_YWyxl
CCAGAACACGGTATGGGAATTTTGGTGACATTACCATTCTCAAGGTAATGTGACGTCGCCTAAACTCTCTCACCAATGTGAACACCTGGCGAACATACCTAGTTTGTCAAAAACTCTTTTTGGATCTATGATGGTTTTGCTCGGCCACAGAACACATTGAAAATCACTTACAGCCAAACCGTTCCTAGAGTTTTGGGATTGCGATGTTTCGTCCTCGCCGATGTGGGACTTCATCAGGCAACACCGGCAAGAGCGCAACTGGTGTCGCCTGATTTCGCCCCACGTTGGCAGAGGTGAAACGTCGCAATCCCAAAACTTAACGCGAACGGTTTAGCAGTAAGTGATTTTCAACGATATGTTATTTGCCCGTTAGTGGTGCACGAGCTGAAGTTGTTTTGCTCGGTTTGACACTTTTTTCCATTTTCATTTACATGGCAAACTGTTTTTTTTTAATTTATTCATTTTCACTGCAGCTTGGCGAGTTACATGATTATTCTATGATTATGCTCCAGTGAAATTGGGCCATGCTTTGCAAAAATTAGTAGAATGTTTAGACCAGTGTTCAGTGCGAAGGGTCTGGTGGAAAAGTCTCGAGGAAAACGCAGTGGAAACTAAACTAATGCTTACCAAATCATAGCAGCCAGTTGGCTCATGTGATAGTCCACCTATTATGATGATCTGTTTGAGGGTGATATCTTTGCTGTGGCGCATGTTTCCAACAGACTTTTCCATCCACCTTCTGACCTTGGAAGAGCGGTTTGTCCAACAATCTTTTTATGAAGATATGCAAGCCTGAAAGTGTACATTTTTGTCTTTTGACTTTATGTGGAACTGAGGTTTTTTAACACTGTTTTATTCAGCAACACTTCGTTTATCCCCTGTTTTTATCTTCAAGATTTTGCTTGAAATAGGCTTAATTTAGCATTGATCCATCTAGTTTCTCAATGATGTCACTCGTTGAATGGCACCAGAGAAAAAAGTAGTCTCCAATTCTTCTGGTGCAGTGTTGTCCCAGACACCCCCGATGCGCATTTCCTGCATTCGCCGCTGACACAGTTCCCTTCTATTCGCTGGCATAGTTTCAGTTTCTTTCCATTCGCTGACACAGTACAATGAAGCCAGATGCTTCGGGTCCCTCTCACCAGGTTTCACCCTCAAATTTCTGCCCTTCCTTCAGGTGGAGTTTTAACAGTTTGAATTTCTCAGGCTTGTTGGTTGCACGAGCCTGTCAGGGCCAAAAAGGAGCCAAACAGAAAGAGCCAAATAGGCTTTCAAAAAAGACACTTGTAGGTGGTACGCCAGTGTCCTCACAGGAAGTAGTTCACTTTTACCACTGCCTACCCCCTCAATTTCATCACGGCAAACAGTGTTTCAGTCGAATAACTGAAGATTCGGACGTTTGTGTGATGGATGATGCAGCAACAATAACAAAAGTGAGTGGTATGGTTGATCAAATTGTCCAGAAATTACAGCTTAGCTTCTCTCTGTCCCCCTCACACTTCATCAGTTGCCACATGAGAGGAAGCCCAACGATGGCAAGACAAGCCTGCAATTCCTAGGACCGGATCAACAACAAAATAAACAGATAAGCCCTTTGTTGGGAAATAACATTGAAAAAAATTGCATTTTATGTTTTCCAAATGTTGATTAGTTTTTGACGCTGTTTTTTTCTAGGGAATGATGCTTGATTGAAATTTTTCTTTTTCAAGATGCAGCAACAATGTGATGATGCACCATAGAAGAAAGGGTAGATCACTTGGGTGGTCGTTTTGAGTTGAGAATTCTCTAGCAGAGCGATTTTAACATTAACAGAGATTAACATTTTCCTCTTGTCAGAGCCGGAATCTCATCACATTCCGGGACCACACTGGTCTCGGAAGGTAAACGAGATTCTGCCACTGTTGCAAGGAAAATGTTCAACTTGCATGGTAAATCAAGAGCCATCTCAAGATGTCATAGGTCACTCTCTGTCTTCAACATCCTGTTGTGGCTGTTTTCAATCTGCCGACACATTTACGAGTACCATTGTTTTTTTTTTTTTTTTGGGTTAAGTCATCTATACCGGGGGACACAATTGCACGGCAACAGAGAAACATTTTCAGAAAACAGCAGTACCCTTAGCCGTGCAATAGTGTCCCCCCTTTGGCAGTCCAGCATACGACACAGGTTGTGCCTTATTTCACTGGAGGGTGGGTGGTCGGTTGAGATAGGTTAATTAGGCGCTTTGGATAGGTTGAGTAAAGTAAGGTAGGTTCGGTTCGGTCGTTAGGTTAGAGTAGGTTAGGTAGGTTAGGTTAGGGTTCTCTGTACAGTGTACCTTTACGAAAACAACCAAATGAACCTTCAGTCCCCCCATATAAATGAAAAAACAACCTCGACCCAATCTAATCCCATCTGACCTAACCTATCCAAAAGCGCCCAATTAAACCCTATCTCAAACCGACTACCCACCCTCCAGAGAAATAAGGCACACCCTGTGCCGTATGCTGGACTGCCAAAGGGGGGACACTATTGCACGGCTAAGGGTACTGCTGTTTTCTGAAAATGTTTCCCTGTTGCCGTGCAATTGTGTCCCCCCAAAAATGACTTAACCCTTTTTTTATTCAAAGATGGGATCATATTGGCTATTGCCTCACACATAACGCAAAAGGGTTCAAATTGCAAGAATTGGAAAGGTCAGCGGCTGCATATCCACTGGACCAGTGGTAATTGAACGTTGCATGAGGGCGCAGTGCTGCGCTGCGATTGCAAAACTGTTGGACCGAGAAAAAACAAATGGCGTTCCATGAACATGTTGAAGAGCCATCGAAATGTGATGCTCTGTCCTTGTTTATGCTTTTGATTTTTCCCCAATCTTTAGTTGCTCAATACGAGCTCAATGAATCGGCCATATTCCTCATTGCAACTCACCCTCAGATTCAACTCAAAAGCCAATTCAATGGGTAGATTTGTGTTGCGAAAATTTTATTTCTGCGAGTATGCACAAACTTATTTCTATGCCATTGTTGCATTGAAAGATGCATCCGTCTGTTGAATTGGTTATTAAGTTGAACCTGGTGGTAAGTTGCAGTGGTGAAGCATGTGGCCGAATATTTTCCCGCAGACTTTCCAAAAAGCAAAGGGATGTTGCAACGTGTTTAGTCACATGAGCTAAGGGCACTGCTTCACAAGGCCAATCATTGGAAAAACCAGCTGACCTTTACAGTTCCGGACTGATTTTGTTTTGGACATTTTTTGAAACATGGGTTTCATAACACACTAAAAAGGAGTGAACTTTTCCACTTCCAGACACACTGCACACTGCGTATCTTACCAAACATGTAAACACACTTGCATTCAGCATATGTTAGATCGCGTAAATCCAACACACGCTGTGAAACTCCAATGTCTGCGCGTGCACCACGAATGGTATGTTCACAAAATGAAGACATAACAAAAGCCGTTTCCCGTTCGTAAACTCACGCGATGCGATAGCAGCGCTTGATAAAGGTCCACGTCCGTGGGATCGAAACGTCGCGAGTTCATCTTGTGAGTTTACGAACGGGAAACGACTTTTGTTATGTCTTCATTTTGTGTGAAACTCCGTCAACTTAGTTCACAACTTGAGCTCCGTAAACCCACCACAGAACATGGTAAGTCCTTGAATGCGTGAAAGTCCGCCAAGCCATCACCAGTGTGAAACTCCATACACTCACTACAGAGCGTGAAACTCCGTAAACCTACAACACAGCATTATGCTCCATTAGCCTGCCACATCACATGTAAGTGTAAGTCCTTAATTCCAATGCATAACATGAAACTCCCTAAACCCACCGGTCAGAACAGATGCACCAACTGCAATGACGCCAAACAGCAGTTAAATGTGTAGCATCCTTGGAATCAGATCAACCTGAAAATTGACTAATAACAATAAGAATTTAGAGGCAGTGTTAGGCATATCTGACGAGCAAAATTATTGGTGAAATGACCATGTCAAAAGTTAAAATCGCAAACTAACTTCGGAACGTTTTCGGAGCGACCCACTCCGTAGTCAACCAAAAGAAGACTCTTGTTTTGGTTGATTATGGAGCGCGTTGCTCCCAAAACGTTCCCAAGTTAGTTTGTGTTTTAACTTATCGACGTGGTCGCTTCGCGTACTGTTTTACTGATAAAGCAATCTCCGTTAGGCAAGTTGACCCAGTGAGGACAGGATAGTTTCCTGAAGCAGTGGAGTTACTTGAAAATTAGTTGGTCTCCAGCAGGATGTTGCTTATCCTGTAAATGATTCGCAAATTGTAAAAATCTTCCCAAGCTCATCACAAGCAAAGTCCTGCTTTCTTCTTACATCACATCTTTGTCAAAGGTGTGGGTTGCCGCACTTATAATCAATGTCGCACGGCAGTCTCCGGAATTATGCCGTTCTTCAAGGTGAAACGAAACATCATCGGTGCATAATCACAAAAAAGTCAGTCCTTTTGTTCATTCACAATCTTTGTAGATGCAATTCTTTGTTATCTTTGTTAGGCAACTGTAATTGCTGTAAATAACCATTGTGGTGCTTGCCATATTAATTGTTGATTTGCTATTTTTGTATTTGAAAATAAACGCCAGGTATTTATAGGTATCTGATACACAAGGTGAAATTGACTGAATCAACAAGAAATTCAGTCTCCAGTTCATGTAGTCCGTACCTACTGTGTTGTGAAGAAGTTGCAATGCTTTTCCTTTTTGAACCACCACTTTGTTTGGCCATCGGTTCAAGCTGGATGTCAGTTATTTTGCGGCCATTATTGGAACGACGAGGGTTTCTGATTTGGAAGAATATTTCATGGTAAGTGGTAATTGTCACTTTTAAATCATCCTCACTGCACATTTTTAATCACATTTTTGATCAATTTTTAATTTCCGTACTTTGGGTGACTTTGTTAAACCATTGATGCAAATGAAGGGGTTAAAGTGTCCAACACAAGGCAAGGCCTTGTGTTGGATGCAGAGAAGGGCTTGTGTCGAGGATGTCTGAACTTCGGGTTTGATGTGTGTAAATTTGAACGAACCATGGGGTTTGCAAGAATGTTCCAGCTCAAGAAAGGACTTACTTTTTATGCAACAACCCCGGTTTTGCCCCCTCATGAATGTGTGACTCATGAATATGTGATAGTTTTATTTGCACTTTTTTGCACGTAGGTAGCCAATTTGCTCTTGCACAGTGCATGTTTTTTCGATGGTGAGTCATCAGTGAAAGCAATGTTCCAGAGTCGGGAGGATTTCGGAGAACCAGTGTTTCAGATTTGTTTTTTTGTATCTTTTGCTTGGTCCTGGATGGCAGCCAAGACTGCTGCTGCTGCTTCCAACAAAAGTGATGAGATGGCACCACATACAGTGTTGTCGATTACAATATTTCCATGATTATGGCTTGTCGCTATTTTTTGTTTTGATTTTGATTATTATTTCCAAGACAGATTTGATAAACACGTCTGTAAAATTTATTGAAGCCTATCTTCCGAATTCTTTGCTTTCTTTGCACTGCAACTGTATCTGAGATGCAAAGAGATTTTTTTATCTAGTTCAAAAGTGCTGGGGTTTCCCCCCTACTTACAGGGCAGCACTTTTACATCCGACCAATCCTGGCCCAACTTTGGCTGGTTTGAATAAAAAAAGTTAAAATCAAATCGGAATATTCATTTAGGCCTACAATGTTTGAATTCTGGCATCGGACCATTTCACAACGGAAGTCTAACTACAGTAACCATTGTGATTGATTTGCAAGCTGCATGTATTTCAAACCACCCTATCCCACGAGATCACTGAGCAATTCTGATTTTTTCACTTTTAACCAGAGCAGAATGTTTTTGACGTGCGGTGATAAAAGTGGACCAAGTGAGTTGGTGTTGCCACTTGGCAATAGTAAATCTTACCACTTTTGCTATTGCAGAATGCTGCCCTTGGCTGCCTTTAAGAAGGTCCAAGCAAACAGGTCTCACATTCCAGGCCTTGCTAAAGAGATTTATCCTTTTAACCTTGATACAATTGCCTGCTATGGAAGGCTCAGAAACAGTATAGAGAGCAACTGCTAAGTGATCGTGATGTGATCTTTCGGCCTAATGAGTGAAGGTTCGGATGATTATGCAATGCTACAACAACATTGTCATGGTGCACCATGGAAGGAACTTGGATGTTCATTTAAGCCTGGATGTTCAAACTTGGATGTTCATTTAAGCTTGGATGTTCAAACTTGGATGTTCATTAAGCTTGGATGTTCAAACTAGGATGTTAATTTAAACTTGAATGTTCAAACTTGGATGTTCATTAAGCTTGGATTCATTTAAACTTGAATGTTCAAACTTTGATGTTCATTTAAGCTTGGATGTTCAAACTTGGATGTTCATTTAAGCTTGGATGTTCAATCTTGGATGTTCATTTAAACTTGGATGTTCATTTTTAACTTGGATGCGAACGCTCTTGAGCACGACTTTGCCCATTTTCCTTTCCACAGTGGGTGGAATCGCATTCAAATTCCAGACTGCACTGTAGTGATCTCGTAACATAAACAAGATTCAAGACAACATCGTGTGCGCTTGCTTTAGAACATGAATCATGCACCTAGGGTGTTACTAATGGACGGTTCATAAACACTAACATGGCTAATTTCCGCAATTCATTGTGTCCCTTAACATTTCACAGCACATGCATTCTTTCCTGAGTGTTGTCAGTTGGTCCAGGCTGCAGGATGTCGGAATTTTTCCAAAAAAAAAAAAAATTCTGATTGACATTAAAATCCTGCATTTTTAGAAGATGGTGTCTGGTGTCAAACAATGCATTATTTTCTCCATGTCAGTGACCTCTCGCGGCTTTGATGTCGACGGAAAAATGCCTGAGCTGATGGGAAAACATCACAGGCGAGAGTGCAGTCCGAGAAACCAAGCCTGATAAAATGCACCTTTCGAATGACGAATAGCACTTGCAGTTAATTTGTAAGATGTGGATAATTTTCCGGAGAAGTTCGCCATGATAAACATCACTGGTTTCTGAATTTATGCCACTGCATAAATTTGGAGCTCAACTGGATCATGATGCTGTGTAACTTATGGAAATGCTGCCTGTGTGGTGTGGTTTTGCACTTGTAACAAACTTCTCTTTTTCGGGTTGAACTGTTTCTTTGCTTCAGGATTTTAATGCTCTCGATGCGAGAAATGCCCGTCAGTTTTTCCTTCATTCATAGCTGAAACAATTCCCACTGCCATAAGAAAAACATAATGGCAGGAAAGTCTTGTTCGGAAAGATCTCCTGTCGATTTATTCTGTCGAGAATTTTTTCTTCTGTTTGAAAGTTTTGGCTCATGATGTGTTGGGCATGGTCTGCCATTTTTCCAAGTTGAATTTTTGCTACAATTTCTCTCATTTTAGAAACTCTCCATATTGCGCTTTTGCCATGGAAGAATCACTGCATTTTTTGGCCTCATATATTCCGCATCAACCCCACGATTCAGCCACACCCGACACTTCTGGTGACCACATTGTCATCAGATCCATCCTTGATCAAATCATCTCAGATGTGGAACACGAAGTTACATCCAGCTTCATGTTGCCATCTGCTGGAGATGGGTACGGCGTGGCATTGCAACCCGATCTCGACTGGAAGAGACCCACAATTATGATCCACCTTCCGGTTGATGGGAACGACCCAGGGTCAGATCCACAAGCTGTGAGATTGTCAATCCCGGACCAGCAACCATCCCTTGGGAGTAATGACTGCAGATACTTTCAAGGCATGTCGCTGGCTTCCATACCCACATTCCAAGATCCGTCATGCAAAACCCAAGTCACATTTGCCGACGGGAATTACATTTACTCCGAATCTTTGCTTCTCGCACTTGAGAAGGTAAAGGTTCAGGCCAGTTACTCATCTGAGCCCGGTGGCCAATTGGTTGAGATTTCCATTCCCGTGGTGTCCCTGGACCCTCTTCAGACTCAGATGCTTGGCCACGGTAATTCAGGAGGCAGCTTTGTTGATGGGATACAGGATGACAAGCTGGTTTCAGTTCCCGTCGTTTCGTTGGATCCGCAACAGCTCATGCAGATGATGCCAGCATTTTCAAATTTCGAGGCATCTAATTTGGGGCATGCTGTACCAATTGCACCAGATGAACCAAAGTTTGTGGTGAATTGGGAATCGGTTTTTGTCAACGTTGGCCAGGCAGAGTCAGGTTCACTTCAGAACTGCCTCACGGAGGTCCATGATTTTGTTGACAGGGTCAACAGAGCTGTTGCTGAAGGTTAGTGAGGAAGCTGTTATTAAAATTGAATAGCCCACCTACACACGTGTAAATTCAACTTGACCAGCATTTTAAGCAGTCGGAAAGCACCAAAAGGCCATGACGTTGACGTCATCACGTGGCTCAAACAGGATAAAACTAGTTTTTTTTTCATTTTTAACATGTCAGAAAAAAAGGAAAATTTGCCACAGGGTGGTACACTTTGCGGCACACGTATTTTGAGCATTTCACAAAATTAAAAGTAGCCCCAAAATTGCTCTTTTCAGCTGCTCTGGTGCCTGACCCACATTGGCTGGGCTGTGCTCTGATCCTTCCTTGAGCAAATCCCCCTGAAAAATATTCCTGGATGCTCCTCTTCTGCGACCCATTGCAGATCGTGTCTGTGACTGACATGCAATCGAGGCTTTAATTGACTGCATTTTAGTCGCACAATTCAATGCAAACACACACTGCAACTTGTGATTGGTTTTGTACTTGATCTGATCCAGTGCTGAAATTGTGAAATAAATCGGCTGCCTCGCAAAACTTTGAAAGGGGCAGGAAGGTTTTGAAAAGGGCCTCTGGCTGGTCCCATTCAGTTTTCGGAAGGACAAGGATTCCGGAACAAGAGGACACCCATACGCTTCAATCCCAGCTAATTGGTTAAAAAAAGACAAATTTCCACACCGGGCCTCATTTCAAGGAATTCCACTGCTCAGGCGTAAAGGATCAGCCAGCTCTGGGAGCCAGCACCTTCAGGGTCGGCTAGCTCTGAGAGGCGATGAGAGACGGCACAATATAAGCCCCGAGCTGATCGGGCGTGTGACAGACATGAAATCTCCAGACTATTTTCCAGACACTTGTTTCTCAATTTTTTTGTTTGCTTTCCACATGTGTAGCTTTTCACCTTATCAAGCCCAATTGAAAGCAGCTGCGTTGTCACCAAGACGAGGACGCCACATGTGGCGCTCTACTTTCCACTTCATAGAGACTAGACACAAGAAGTGTGTGGCCTGAACTCAGTCCAGAGCGCCACACAGGGAGCTCTGGTCCTACTAAACTTTAACTCTGCTGCATGTCTGGTCTTTGTGTCTGGAATAGCAGGGCACCAATGATGGCATTCTGGTCTTGGTGCCACTGCATAAACAATGCATCTGGTTTGTGCAATGCATCCATATGGGCACCATTGTATGACACTCCTACAGCCATGATTCTTTCCTTGACCTTATCGGTACAAAGTTCAGGGAGATGTCAACTTGTTTTATGGTTTCTTTGACCGAGTGCTTAATTTTTCAGCCACATCTGAAGCTGGAGTGGAGCCTAACCCTGTCACAAATCAATCGGATATCGTTGCTGATCTGCCAAGTCTTACGACGAAGAGCTACCACTCCCTAAAATGTCCAGTTTGTAAATTGGAATTTGAAACCCGATCAAAATTCAACATTCATTTTGTCAGGGTACACAGGACTTTTCAACCTAGCACGAGTACAACGGCAAAATGCAAGCGACGGAGGCGTGGAGTGTTGGTGCCATCTGTTGACACTACAGAAAATATGTGTGCATCGTCGAATGGGTCGACCAAAGATTCCTCACTAACTAAATGTTGGCAGGACACTACTGATATTGGATTGGTTGGAAATCCGTGTGAATATTGCAACTGGTCATTTTCGACAATGTTGGATTTGAAGAGACACATGAGCGAACACTTCAAATCGTTGTGTTTTCTCTGCAACGTGTGCAAAACAGTTCTGCGCAGCGGATGCAAGGATGCACTGTCGCATCTGGAGGATGCTCACCGGGATGTGTTGCGTTTGGAGTCTTGTGATCGTTGCCTGGCACCATGTGACTGGTTTGAACGGTGCTCGAATTTGATCTCTCTTGATCCGAACCTGGGTCCCTTTCTTTGTCTGAAATGCAAGGAGCCTTGTGTGGAGCTCTCGGAGCTTCGTGATCATTGTCAAAAATTTCACTCAATTCATGTTTGTCTGAAAATGGCTGCTCTCAAAAGTGGCAGTGCCTTCAGCTTCCAAAAGGGGTGGGCTGCGAATTCTCAGAAGTCAACTTCATTCAGTCAACGGTGTCCAGATTGCAATCAAGATTTTACAGATCGTCGAACGTTTTTGTCGCACATCAAAGTGCACAAATCCCTGTATCCCCACAGATGTTCCACTTGTGAAAAAGCGTTTGCCACAAAGCTGGCCTTTCGGTTGCACCAGCGAGTTCACGATGCCAGCAGCATGAGGCGTTGCCCTTTCGAAGATTGCAACTATAGTTTCACGACCACATTGTTGCTCAAAGAGCACTTGCGAATTCACCAGAACGACAAACCATTTCAGTGCGACAAGTGTCCGATGTCATTTTTCACCAAACGCAAGTTGAAACGGCATGTGTGCATGGCCCATCAGGCTGTGGGGAAGTTTTTCTGTCATCTGTGCAATAAACGTTTTTCGTCATCCGGGAACTTGAGGGCACATGAAGCAAAACATGTCGGAACACGCCAATTTGCCTGCAAGTCGTGTCCGATGAACTTCTTTTCCTATTTCCGATTGAAGAGCCACACCATCAAAGTCCACAACAGCTGTTTTAAATGCGATCAATGCGGGAAGGTGTCACTCAGCGAGAAGTACCTCCGCAACCACATTTTCCGCCACCACACGCAATCCAATGCATCATCCAAAACTGCTACCGCAGTCATTCCAAAAGTAGAACAAGAGAAAGCCATTTGTGAAATATGCGGGAAGGCATACGGAAATGTTTCCGTTCTCAAGGAGCACATCATTCTCCACAAGAATGAACAGCACTGGAAGTGTGAGCAGTGCGGAAAGCACTTTGCAGCGAAATACAACTTGAAACTGCACCTTCGCCTGCACACGGGAGAGAAGCTCGTCAATTGCCAACTTTGCAACAAGTCCTACGGCCGTGTGGGTGCACTAAAATTGCATCTCCGCACGGCGCACTCCGATGAACGAGATTACAAGTGTCCCCACTGTCCAAAGGCATTTGCCTTGAAGCACAACCTGAAACTGCATTCACAGGTGCACTCGGAGGACAGGCCATACAAGTGTCCGCACTGCAGTCTGACCTTCAAAGTGGAACAGACACGTACAAGGCACGTCAACGTAATCCACAAGAATTGTGACGCTCAGCACAATTGCCCCCTCTGCAAGAAGACTTTCAAGCAGGTGTCGTACTTGAAAGCCCACCTGCTCCGTCATAGCAGTTCAACGACCTTCATGTGCTCCTTCTGTTCGAACAGTTATCCTGACAAAGCGAAGTGCGAGGCACACGAACGGACGCACGGCGCAGGACTGCCCCACAGGTGCTCATTGTGTCCGTCGGCGTTTCGCAGCAAGCATCGGTTAATGGCACATTCGAAAATGGCACATTCAAAAGAGCATGGATACACTGGTTCACCGTCAGACATAATTATCTTCACTGAAAATCTTGACGACATTTTTGCTGAATGAAATTTTACAGAAATTTGCGGGCAGCACTTTCAAACATGTGGGAACTAAAAAAAATGCTCTGGCTATTTTTGTATTTGTTCTTGAGGCTAGTCTTGCGGAAGGCATTGTACTCTTGTTCTTTGTGACGCTGGTCACTTCTTCATAAACTCTGATCAACTGTTATCATAACCTTGGATCGATTGAAGGTTATTCTAAAGGCTGTTCAGTGTTTTTTACTTTTTTGTGGCATAAGAATTCACCAGCGCCACAAACAGCAAGAAAATATCTGATTTTATTTTCTTTGCTATTGAGCCATAAGGTAGTGGCTTGATCCACTGCGAGGTAACGCTACCTCAAAGTTGCGAGGTTTGTCATTTGCTTCAATGGAAATCAATTACTTCTCAAATCCGAGATGGAGTTACCTCTCAAGTCACAGCTTGAGTAACTTGGGATCAATTAATCGTGGGTTTTAAAGGTATCTGTTCTTTTGGTGTATCTTGAATGTGTCGGGAAGTTTTCTTTTTGATCGGGAAATGCAGGGAATTTCCAAATGAGAAAAATCGGGGAATTTTCGGCAGAACATGAGAATTTTCGATGAAGAGTCAAATTGGAGTTTTCTTCAAAAGTGACCCCGTGTTTATCAGGTGCAGTGAATAAGAACCACAGTTTGCTCTGTGTGGTTAAGCCCATGCAAACAATTATTGTAAATTATCGCTCGATTCTTTTTCCCACATCGTTTGCCTTGGTGTCAGTGTGCAAATTTTCAAGCTCACGACTCCACTTGTTCCTTCAGATCAGAAACCAAATTCATTCACTGCAGACTCATTTTCTCAAACCAGTTGAAAATTTTTTCTTCGTTTCTGACCCAAGAAAAGCAAAAGAGCTGCGATCGAACTGAACTTCCGCAACCATGCTGAAGGAAAGCTGCTGACATCAACAGCTGCTAAAGAACGTTGCAGGGGCCTCTGCCACATTCAATAACATTGTTTCTGACGCTGGACTGGGTCAGGGCATTCAGGGGTGTGGATGAAGCACCACAACCAAGGACCATGACCAATGGAAAGACCTGGACCACTACGGAAAATAAGAATGCTGTGAATGTCTGGTTAGCGCCACATCTGAAGGAAACGCGATCTCTTGGATGTGATTTTTTTATAGATCATCGGTGCATCAGTACATTAGCCAGTATTGGTGCATTAGGCTAGTACATTAGCCAGCAGTGCATACCTCGTGGCTTGCACCGGTTCCCATCAGAACACCGAAGTTTAGCAACGTTGGGCCTGGATGATGCTTGGATGGGAGACCACCCTTGTACCCCATTTTGTACTGCTGGAAGGGGGCTTAGTGGCCAAGTCCCTCGTCTCCTTCGGATGAGACGTTAAGCAGGAGGTCCTGTGTGCTGCATCACACTGTGCACGTTAAAGAACACCTAGTTCCAGTCCAAGAGAGGCTGGCAGGTAACAATACACCGAAGCTACACATCACAAGACACACGTCTCCGCTCTGCAGAGCATATTCGGTTCGGGAAAACTTGCGGGTTGGCGTGTACACGCCGTAAAACTGATCCGAGTCCTTTCAGTTGAATGCAGAGTGGAGTTGGGCTACGATTATGGGGAATTGTACTCCTTGCGAGCCCAAGTTGTGCAACAAGGTTTAAGCCGAGCCACCGGCCGTATGGTTGTCAGCTCATAATGGCAATGATGATGATGATGAGTACCTAAAGATGAACACCAGAACTGAAAAACGTGGATCTGCGTCAGAATAGAAGTTGAAAAACGTGGCCACAATTGCAAGGATAGACTGGAAACTGTGATGGTACTCAAATTTTGGTCATGGTGGACAAGAGTGTGAGGCACCACCAGGAGCATCTTCCACACGGTCTGCATGTTCTTACAGGGCAACAACAGTGAAGCCACAGCTGGGCTAAACTTTGGTCGATTTCCTTTTCATCCTTGAACCCTGTTTACAAGTCGTAAACCATGCTGTGGGAATGGGGAAGCTCCATTCCCACAGCATTGGTGAAATCCAGCATTTCCAACCAGTCCCACAAAATGAGTCGTTAGATAGCTTAGCTATGAGACAAGAGGATCCATAAACATGAAATTTGCAGTATTTGTACACGCCAAGGAAAAAAGATATCAGAAATAAAAAAAGAACTGAGCAGGGATTCGCAATTTTTTTGGACTGGTCTGGCTGGCCACACAAAGCAAACAATGGTCGCCAACAATTACTGATATGAGCCCAAACACCAGTCAATGCTGGAGAGCCTTGCTCACTCGGAAAACTACCAGAGCTATCCCTAAAAAAGGAAAGAAAATCGTTTTCCTTGCACTGAATGTCAATTTTAATCTCACCTTGTTTTTTCCAATTGGCCACATTTTTTAACTTCATGCCCATGCAGAAGTCTTTTATTTTGATGGGATCCGTTTGCTGCAGAATTTATGGATTTAATTTAAGCATAGAAGGGTGGTCAGTTGTTAGATGTCACTTTGACATCTCCAAACATTTATTTTCTGTTAGTATTGTGAACTTCATTCTGGTGCATCTCGTTTTGTTTGGATATTGGATGGCATAAAAGTTAAAAAGAGTTGGCATCAATCTTTTCCTTCCATGGAAAAGGCCTGTTGCAATTAAAAGATGGAATTGGTCATGGCCAGAGCACTCTGAAAATGGTGACAAGGAATTGTCACCGCCAAAACGAAATCAGCCATTTCAACCATCTTTTGTGGTTTTTTTTATCATTTCAGTCAATTGAAAGGCAATTCTGGCAATTGTGAATGGACGATTTTCCACGAAATTCATTGATTTCCACGAAATTCATTGATTTCCACGAAATATCTCTGTTTTTCACGATATACGTGCGAAAACGTCGTGTTTTTCCTTTTTTAATTAAGTGGCAAGTATAGTGTACGAAAACATTTGAAAAATAAAGCTACCTTTTGCTCTTTTCTCAGTCTCTTCTTCAGTTTATTTACATCATTTTTCCAATGTATTGTTCCTGCAAAATTCAAAGCAATCATATTGTAAAAATGACTGAAAATGCGTTTTTGATAGGTTCTTGCCTTTTTTCCACAGCCAAACAACGAAATTTTTAGACTTTTGAGCAAAATTTTCCAAAAATTATCACCATTTTCAACGTGCTCTAGATGGCTATCTGGCATTTTACTGGACTATTAAAGCACATTTCCATGAAGGGTATTCACACAATGCTTGTTGAGCAACTGTTGCAATTATAAATGGATAGTATTGAGGGCTGTGGAGCACATTGTGATCAAGGGTGTTGCTGTGCTTATTCTCTGCCACAGTTTGTGGCAGAGAATGAGCACAGCAACAACCTTGATCAACAGATAGATGTGGCCGAAGTCTTTTTGTAAGGATGAAAAGAAAATATCCCCTGTTTCAATGTGTTGCCTGCAGCTGGGTAATTCTGTGGTTTACATATGTCCATCACGATCGAAATTTAAAATCCGCGAATTCTCACCCAGCATGTGGTTCATGAGAGGTGTTCATAAAACAGTGAGATCCGATAAATTGGCTAGTTCGCCAGCAAAGTGCTGTTTTTATTTTGAGATCACTCTCACCAGGTGAGTTCGATGGTTTCCTCTCCCACATTGGTTGAATCTTGCTGATATTTGAAGCTATTGAGGTCCTCATGGTCTGCAATTTATTTTGTTTGGCACCTTGATGGCTTCGAAATATCTTGTGCCTCCCCACTTTGTCAAGCAGGAGACGTGACCATCGACTAAAATTATTTAGGGATATACTCACCCGCTCCTTGAATTTTTCCATGCCTGCTAACTTTGTTGTTAAGCCAATCCAACGCAGAACTGACAATGGTCTGGCCTTCTATGCGCCTTTGTTCAAAACGAATAGGTTCCATAATTCTTTTTTCCCAAGAACAATTAGAGATTGGAACTCCATGCCTAAAGCATCAGCATTTATTTCCCACTGAAATATCACCCTTACCGGGAATCTCGACGATTTTTGTCTCCATGGTGTGAGTTGAGTCGACGTTTCGGGCGCATCGCGCATCCGTTATCAAGACTAGACTCATCTTGATAACGGACGCACGATGCGCCCGAAACGTCGACTCAGCTCAACTCACACCATGGAGAAAAAATCGTCAAAATTCCTGGTAAGGGTGATATTTCAGTGTCAAACACGTCTCCAAGTTTCCAATCCACTGTTTACAGTTTGTTTATTTCCCACGCCCTAGCTTCACAGGCAGTCACACCTCAGAACAATCAGTAGATGTGTTTTATTCCTCATTTGACAAACATTTCCCATTTTAATCTGACTGATACCGCTTTGAGTTTTTGTTTTTGTTTTTATTTCATTATGTGACCTTCTTGTTGTTAACAGCTGTCTGCTTCCATACTTCTTTTGAGGCAGTATTGTTTGAAATAACAATAATAATAATAATAATCTGCAAGATTCAACCAATGTTGGAGAGGAAATCATCGAATGCACCTGAGAGTGATTGTTAAACAACCCTCCCAAGTGTCCGCCCCTTCCTTCAAGTGTGCTAATTTATTTTGTTTGCCAAATAGAACATTGAGGATGCATTTTAGGTATGCATTTTTGTGCATCTCTTGCTAAATGGATTGTGGGCAACCAATTGCATGTCATGTCCATGAGGCACCCACCCACAACAAAATTGCATTCTTTTTGTTCTCGAGGCAGGGCATAGATTTCTTTTTCTTCTTGTTCTTTGTTACTTGTAATTTTATCTATTTTCTACAATAAATTTAGGTTTGGTACTGCTCTTCTAAGCAAAATGCTTAGATACAGGTTACTTGGCTAGGCTGTTCAGGTAAATTAGACGTGGCACCATATTTTCAGTAGGTAATGTCTGGCAGTTGTTGAGAGATGTGCCAGTTTCAACAGAACAACAGTTTTGTGCATATCTGATTAGAACTTGGGACGAAGATCTTTGCAGTTTTACATGTTGGTGTTTGGGATCATCATTGACTAGACAGAATTTTTAGGGTGAGTTTCTGAAGGTGTCTGTGATTTAGTTAATTGATTTGATCTGTTGCTCGTTCTGCTGAATAATCTGTTAGCCATGCCATGGTTGGTTTCTTGCGGCCCGGCCCTGGTGTCTGTGCCAGAATACCCGCTTGCTGCCGGGGGCCCTAGGGCTCACTTTCTTCCTCTATGGATTGCAACTTTGACCTTCATTTTCTAGCTGTCCTAAAACTCTATCAGTCCTGTCCTAAATTTCTTCCTCTTCGTCTTTAGGATGTCTAGCTGTCTGCTAGAAATCCTGCTTCTTCTTATGTCCTGGACCTCTTTGTTCCTGTCCTCAAACCCTACTCATTTCTTTTCTCTACTTTCCTGAAGGTCCGTTTGCGATCTAGCCAACTACTTTTCATTTCATTTTCTGTGTTATATGTATTTTCTTTTCTTATTCTTTTTTTTCTTTTCTTTTTTTTTTTGGGTCCCAGGAACGATGCTCTTGCTGGGCTCTAGCGGAGACGTGTTACGTTACTGGTGTTCCCATGTATTTATTAATTTTATCTGGCTCGCCCATTTCGTGTGGCACTTGTATTCTTGATGTCGTTTTATTTTTAATTTTTGCTGCCACCGTCTGGCTCATGAGAGCTGGGGCTTGCTGGACAACTAGAACTAGAACTAGCCATGCCATGGTTGGTTTCTTAGACCATCTATCTGATCGTAGCAAAGTTTCCATTTTCAGGAATGAATCTCGAAAAATAACGAAAAAAGCTGAGAATCTTATTGTGCGGATTGCTTTCATGTTCATGTCAAGAACGGATCTGGGGGCAGGGCTGGAAGTTTGAAAGAAGTGTCATCCAGGTGATATGCCTTCTTCAATGTTGCCAAATTGTGCGATTTTATGCTGACTCCAACGATACGGCCTAATTGGAATATTGTGGCTTTGTTGCATGTCGTCATCGGGACACCATGATTCTGCATGCGCTTCTTTGTTGCTGCTGCAAAAATTTCCCTTCATTTCAAAAGCTCAGCAAAATCTGTAGTGCGTTTTTGTAGCTCTCAGTTTTTTTACTTTTTCCACTTTCAATACGTTTATTCTCTCTCTTAGCCCTTCCCCTTCAAGCCAGAATGAAAAAATAGCACACTGGCTGAAACACATTTCTCTCTTGGCTGATAAGATGGCTCGTAGAATTCAGCCAGAATTGTTGATTGTGCACCATTTTTGCAACATAAATCAAAAATTATTCCTTGCTCAGATTCTGTAAATCCGTCCAATTTTCCCGCATTTTGGGTTGAAACTCCTGAATGACTGTGTGTCAGTCAAAAATGGTCTAAATTTTGAATCCTTTCTTGCAAACTGAGATTGCCAGCATGAGTGAAATACCACTGGGCCCACAAAATTTATGTTTTGCGGAGAAATGCTTCGTAATAAATTGGCAGTAATTCTAGCCGATTTTAGTCGGACAAGACAAGAAATATCAAATAATGCGTAACGTTTATGTTTGCCCCCCCATCCTTCAGAATTTCCAGGGTTTTACCTATCAGAATTGGCAATGAATGTGTGGAATGTTAGTTTAAACTGCTACCAAACATGCTGGGGCCACTAGATGTATTTGGGACCACTAGACATTCAGTCACTGTAGGTACGTGCTAGAGCCAAAATGCACATCAGGTAAATAGATGACCAAGTAAAATTAGGCTTTCCATGCTCACTTGTTGACAATTAGCCGGATGTCCAGAATAAAGAAGGAGACTAGATGACAGCCAATTTCTGTTTAGATCATGCTGGGCAGCAGTCCATGACACTTTATGATGCCTGTTTCCTTCTTTTATATTTTGCCAATGTATACTGGCGGCAGAAAAAGATTACCCATACATGTGAAAAATTTGCATTATTGACATTTTAGAAAAAACTCCATGCTCTAGAAATAAGAGATCCTCTTTCATGACTAATGTCAAAATCTGACACCTCTAGAAAGCTCCGTTGCAATTTGGCGCTTTAATTTCAACCAAATGCATAAGAGAAAAAAGAAAGAAAAAAAAAGTTTCGGAGGCAACAATCAAATGGGAAAAACACATGTATGAGTAATCTTTTTCCGCCGCCACTATACACATGATTTTTGAATAAATTGGTGCATGACATGAGTTTAAATTGACCACCAGAACAAGGGCTTTCCCAGAAGAATGCCCATGCTGTTGTGTTTGGCCAATTTGCCTAGGTATGTCTGTGGAGCAGAGAACAAAGTTTTGTTTGTCCGTACCGGGCACTTTCGACAAATTTTTCTCCGTGTCAGTGAGTTGAGTCCAGCAACGTTTTGGATGCTTCGAGCATCCATTATCAGGACTAGACTGATGAGTCTTGTCTTGATCACGGAAGCGAGTGAAATAATTGATCACGGATGTGAGTAAAACAATTGATTATGGGATCAAGTGAAATAATTGATCACGGATGTGATTAAAACAATTGATCACGGAAGCAAGTGAAATAATTAATCACGGAAGCAAGTGAAATAATTGATCACGGATGTGAGTAAAATAATTGATCATGGAAGCGAGTGAAATAATTGATCACAGAAGCGAGAGAAGTAATTGATCACGGGTGGAAGAAAAATAATTGATCACGGATACGAGTAAAATAATTGATCATGGATGCGAGTAAAATAATTGATCATGAATGCGAGTACAATAAAGCTTCCAAAACGTTGCCATCATTTCTTTCGTTTTCTTTGCCATCATTTCGTTCATTTTCTTTCGTTTCCACCCCAGTGTTTTCAGTTTGCTGGGAAAGTTTACAACAGGGTTTGGGAAAAATTAGGTTGATCCCTTATTCACAATCATCCCTTGCCGTATTGGGTTGGCTAGAGATGATTGGCAACCCTTCCCTTTACGTTGCTTGCGTGGCAACCCCTGCCTTGCGTTGCTTTCATCTTGATTGGCTGTTCTTTCTTTTCATGGGTGGTCCTTTCAGTCATCTGGGAGAATTTTATTTTCTCCTGAAATAATAAAAATATTTCAAATATTTCCCGTTCAGTGAGAAAAAATCACAAAATCTTCAAGGTCAATGGGCTATGGATGCAGAGTCGCCAATGTTAAATGAGACTCGTGTGACATTTGCGCCAAGTTGATCAAGATTTCTCTCTATTTTATTTCAGGACTCGTTTCAAAACTCCTTTGTCGATGGAAATTTCCAAGCTAAAAAATTTTTGAATTATTTTCATCCGCTGATACCTACCGTTTTCCAAGATGGAGAGTTGTCCAGTAACACGCCCCATGTCGTCCACACAAAACTGGTCTTCTTTGAACCATCAAACTGAAGCGGAGGGACATGAAGGCGAAGATCTTGGGGTATCCTTAAGTGGTCCAAGCCCTTCGAGTGATGCCGCCCATTCTGATGCCAGGCGACTGATCTCCGATGCCGACATTCATGCCATCTTCAAAGAGAACTTCCCATTGTCACCTTTCGACAGGGACTCCACGACTGAAGAAATTACATTTGCCTTCGATGACGACGTATTTCATCAGGATCACCCGTTAGGGGGAGCTCTGAAGGAGCCCCCAGGAGATAAAGGTTTGTTTTTTTGGAGTGGTGCTTTGATAATTGATCAAAAGATTTATTTGAAATTCAGAGAGAGGACAGAACAATGGCACAATAACAAGAAAATGATAAGATGCAGTAGGACCGTTCCACCACAACCTTTAAAATTCTTTGTTCCATTACTGCGTGCCCATACCCTCGTGCACATATCCTTAGCCAAGGGCCATAGCCACGAAGAGGTCTCACTACCCTTTCACTTAATCAACCCTTAAAATTAAAGACCACCCCTGCAATTTAAAAGATTTTCCTTGTGCCTCATGAGAGGTGTGTTGTGCCAAAACAATGCTCAGAACCTGTTCTGGAGGTGGAACAAGGGAACAGGGTGGCTGCGGTTGGTTGTTACCGAGAATTGAATGCGCTCAAAAATTACCGACCCCTCTTGTTCCCTTTCTGTGAATATTCAACGAAACTCCACTTGAGACCTCGGTAAAAGTTGCAATGGTAGCCAGTCTCCATGAGGCATGCGAACTATGCTTGGTGTGAATCCGTTTTTTTATATGAACGGATGCGGATGAAAATGAAACAAATAAACAAGATGAAATAAAACAGATAGGTAAATGATATATACTCAGAAGAGAACATAAAACGAAATGAACAAACAGCACATGATGTGTCAGACTCTAAAAGCCAGGAAATAAATACCAGACTCTTACGAATAGAAGGTGCCGACCAGGGGTGACACAAGATTCTTGCCCTGGTTCTACCAGAACGAATTCGTCATGTTTCGAGGCCGTCCAGATTTTGCCAAGATAGTGATCAAGATCCCACTGTGCCGAAGTCGGCACCTTTTGGATTGGCTGTTGATGCAAAAATTATTGTTGGTGGTGTTTCTTGATGGAAGAGTGTTGCTTTGGACTAGGTACTCGTTTGGGCGAAGTGCATGGTTCGGTTAGCTCCCTCCTTGTTCCTACAAAATCTCTTTCTCGCAAAGCAAAGTGAAGTTTTCAACAAGTGTTCAAGAGAGGTGGGGATGTCCAAAAAGAGGACAGAAGAACCAAAACTAACTCCAGAAATTTTAAAGGAATTGTGCCTGATTCGATCCCACTGGTCATATGTGTGGATCCGTTGAATAACACAATGTGTCTGCATTCCGTTTCCACATCCACATTTTTTGCCACAAAGTTCCGGTATAAATGCGTTTCTCTATTGCTTTCATCAAAATTTTTACTAAATTGAAAGAAGTCGTCAATCTTTGCTCAAATTTCAAACTTTTTCAAAAAATGTAGCATCAAGCTAACCATTATTTTTACAGGTCAATATCACACGGCTCATGCTAGCAAAGCAAAGCGTGATGTGAGTTCAGATAATCCCAGTGATGGACCGGACGAGGATGTCTGGGTTCTCGATATTAACTTTCTATCGCCATCGAAACAGACGGTGAGATCGACTCACGCAATCCGAACACAAGACGGTGAAGGCATTATCAACCATGGGAATGCAATCGGCTCACCTGGAATGCCCAACGTTGGGTACAATAGCTCTCAGCCTCTCCGCAAAGATGGACCTCCATGTAGGGCTTCCTCTGGGGAAGAGACAGTTGTAGCCACAGATGAAAATACGGCCACCTCGTGCCGCTGTTGCAAAGATAAATTTTCTGACAATGGCACTCTGGAAGTGCATTTCATGGAACACCTTCGTTTGCTCTCGTTTCTCTGCCAAATCTGCCGGAGAGCTCTTCCGCTTGGAACTGATGCCGTTCTGACGCACATGAAAGAGAACCATGGGTTTCCGTCAGAAGAGAAGTGCCAAAAATGTGGCAAGATGCTCTGTGACTGGTCTGACATGTGCGAGAATGTGTTGTGCCTTGATTCAAAGGTCGGTCCTTTTGTGTGCTTTGTTTGCTGGAGAGCCACAGGTGCCATCGCTGAGCTGAAAGAGCATATCGAATCACATTCCCAGCACACCTGTGCCACTTTTTCGTGCCCAAACTGCACACTGTGCTTCGGAGTCGAGTTGGATCTAGCCAGACATTCCTGGGCTGCTCACAAGATCAGCCTCATCTCCTGCAAATCTACTGAGCCGCTGAAGTGCCACAGATGCCGACGGACTTTTCGATATCAGTCGAACTTGAATCGGCATGTGAAATCACATGACGATAGACACACCTGCGACATATGCAAATCGGATCACAACAGCAAGCAGTCTCTTTACATGCACAAGTACAGGGTGCACCGTCTTGATCGACAGGTTGCTTGCACCCGCAACGGTTGCAGTGAGACGTTTTCTGCAAAGTCGCAGCTTAGGTTGCACCGCAAAAGCCATGATTCAGATTGCAAAGTGAAGTGCATCGATTGCGAAGAAACTTTTTCGAACAAAATTGAGCGCTGTGAGCACGGTAATAGCTGCCACTCTGCAAAAAAGCTGCCATTTTTTTGCTCCGCTTGCAAGACGCGCTTCGAAACTGAGAATGATCTCCAATCCCACATGGTTGATCACAGTGATATGCCACAATTCAAGTGTTCTATGTGCTCCTTCAGTTTCTTCACATATTTTCGGCTGGTGGGTCATGTGAAGAGGCTTCATGGTGGGGGCTACAAATGTGATCAATGTGAGAAGGTGCTTGTCAATCAGAGTTACCTCTGGGATCACATCATTAGAAGTCACACCAGTTCCAGATTGCTCAATGTAAAAAAGGCGGGTCTGATACGTGGGGCATACAAGGGCATGGAGAAAGTGTGTAAATTTTGCGGGAAAGTGCTTAGCCCATCAAAATTGAAGGAACATGAGGCTCTGCATGTGAACGAGAAGCTCTTCAACTGCTCCTATTGCTCTAGATGCTTCACGAGCAGCTACAATTTGAGTCGTCACGTGCGACTGCACACGCTGAAACATTGCTCGCAGTGTTGCGAGAAGTTCTGCGCAAAGAAGACGTCAAAGCC
>JASGXE010005368.1:0-48770 GCA_030068105.1 Sinentomon sp. SZTP_YWyxl
CTGTGGCTTATTATGTTTCTGTAACTTGCCGCCACTCTTGGACGGACTAAATGTTCTTTTACGTGCACATGGTGAATTGCACACGGGACCACCTTCTTAAAGTCCCTTCCGAAGGACTAGAAGACTTGCCACTAAGTCTCCCTTTCTGTCACTGCAGCCAGAATGGTGCATGACCCAACCCACAAATTCCGACTGTGGCGGGAATCGAACCCACAACCTTCGGATTTCGAGTCAGACCAGCGAACCAACTGAGCCACTGTGACAGACAAACTGAGCCACTGTGCCGCTGTGCCACCAACTGAGCCACTGTGCCAAATAGACAAGACAAGACGTAAGGTATGATGCCTTCTTTTCGGCAAAAACCCACAACCCAAAATTTACTCTCGGATAAAAAGGCAAAACACCATTGAGAAAAAAAAACAATTTCACTCACTCATAGAACCCCAGCGCAACACAAATTACATACCTACCGACATTAAAAAATACCACAGCGAGACTGCTCCTTCACAAACATGTTCAAAGCTCCTCTTGCCCTGGAATCCAAGATAAGTTAAAGTTAGGCCTACCTACCTACCTAAAGACAAAAATGAATGAAAGAGAAACAGAAAAACTTAGCTTTGAATTTTGGCTAAATCCTTCATCATTGGCTCATCGTCAGATCAATCATCCTTTGGGCTAGGTTATCTTCATCACCAACACCTCATTCGTCCTTCATTCCGTGTCATCTCGTGAGTTCATCAGACATCCGTTACCACAGTTCATCCAACTGCTCACCTTGACATTCTAAAACAGGACAAAAAAAGAAAGAGAAAAAAGGGATGAAGGAAGGAAGCAAAGCAACTTCAAAAGAGGCAGCTTTTAAAAAGAATAAAAAAAGAAATAAAGATGACATAAAGAAATTCAAGAAAGAAATAAGAGATGCAAGAAAGTGAATTAAATGAAATAAAGATGAGAACATCCCCTTTCCAGTGCACAACAACGGGGGAATGGTTCGCCTTGTGTCAGTCACGCGGCGAGAGCGCTGTCCGGCATAAGCTCGGTTAACTAGCGCAGGGAGTCACGGAAGCACCAGCGGCGTTCGCCAGCAGTACGCACACTCCCTCTTCCCAGCTGCGTGAAAAAGGGTTTGCACTGACCACGCAGTGGGGGGCCGCCAGCATGGGCCGCCGTCTCCGGGCAGGTTCCCGGCTTAGGTCTGGGCGTGGGTCCCCGACCCTTTCCCAAACCTCATGTATATCAACCCCGTGGCAATGCACCAGATCGGATCCGAAAAAATAGATAAAGAAAAACAAAATCTCCAACCACCCTCACTCCTAGGCAGCAGAAACCTTTCCCTTCCACTTCACAAGATATTGCTTCGCATGTTCCACCCACTGGTCTGATTCCTTCTCCCTCCCTATTCCCAGTCGCTCACGAACAAGCGCCCATTCCTGCTCTTTGTGAACACCCCTGTCCACATCCATCCACCCAGAAAAACGTCTCTCTTCAATCATTGACTTGCACCACAGGAATATGTGGCACAAGTCCTCCGACTCTGCCCCACAGAGCCTGCATTCCTCCTTTCCATCCACCCAACGCAACCGTCTCGCAGTTTCTAGAGCACCCACCCTGGCCCGAAACAACAAGTCGCTGCCAAAAGTGAAAAGACCCATCATATATTCCATCCCAACTCATTTGATCCTTTGCAGAATACCCAGTCAGTGAGCTTTTTTGTGACACTTCCCTTCTCCACCGATGCCACTGCTCCTGTTCAATCTCTCTCCTTTCTCTGCGTACACAATCTTTCTCGGATTCCAGATCCTGTACCTGCCCCACCCTAATGTACCTTCCACCTTTCAATTTGACGAATCCGTTTCTGCCATGATGTTCCACTACTCATTGCCTGCACACACATGAAAACCTTCTTCGCAACCGGTCCCGATCCATGTATTGCAGCCTTGCCAAGTATCCAATCTTAGCTCTAGCTTCTCTCACCTCAAACTTGCACACGCCCACTCTCCATCCAACCCAGCTTGAGCTCCAGCCTATTCCCCCCATGGCCCTCAACCAACCAACCATCTATTTTTTTTTTTTATGTTTTTTTACTGGGGACGGAGTCCCCCCGCCGTCGCATTCGTAGGACAAAAAGTCCAGAGTCATTTTTAAAAGTAAAAAAAAAAGACCGATGCCGAGGAAAGGCGCACAAAACATCCAGTGCATCAAAGCACGATGTCAACAAATAAGGTCATGTTTCATTTTGTCAGAAAGGGAGTGAATTAGATTAATTGGTGTCAACCTCTCCATTATGGCATTGGAAAATTCAATTTTCGCCGGAAAAAGATTAGGTAGATAGGTGGGCGAATCAAGTTATTGGATAACACGACAAGTGGCATGCAAAACAAGTCAAAAGACGGAACAAAACGAATGGAATAAAAGAATGGAAACAAAACAAACCTTGGCAACAGTTCACATCTTGCAAAATTTATGCAGTGGCAGGGTCCCGAAAAGTTCAAAATGAACAGGCTCCAAGCAGGTATCAAATATTGTCAAAAACAAAATTCAGTGGCCGAGCGCCAAATTCCAACATGGTCAAATAGTGCAGGTAAACCAGAATGCATGTACCTACCCTAACAGTGATTTCAGTAAAAAATGAAGAAGAAAAAAAGGGGGGAGCGAATAAGTAAATTGCAAAAAATCCCTCTCTAAACCTACAACATGCTTAACCGGTCAAGCCCGATTGCCGTACGCCGTACGCGCCACAAAGTGCTACGGACAGCTCCGATTGCCGTACGGCGTACGCACATAAAAAGTTGTTGCGATTTGCCGACTGCCGTACGCCGTACGCGCTCAATTCCCATGTAATTAAATGGGTTTATCGCCGCAAATGCGGCGAATCGCGTCGTCTGAAATTTTCACAGTCGGAAAGAGGAATAAACAGCGATCTAGCAGACGTTTATTCCACCAAAATCGGTCCAACCGTTTTCAATTGGCGCAATTTTCAAATTTCCCGCGTTTTTGTCTTCAGTTCCTGTTGTTGGGCGCCTTTTTACACGATCGCGCGACATCTGCCGCCCGCCGAAATTTGAATTTTCGGAAAGTTGAAAGACGCGCGGTTTAGCAGACGCTTATTTCACGTGATTTGCTGCATTCGTTTTGAAATGGCGTCGTGTTGAAATTTCCCATTTTTTCCAGTTTTTGCTCAATTTTGGTGCGGTTTTCAGTGGTTTGTGGGTGTTTTGGGCCAGTTTTTTTTGTGCGAAAGTGTTTTTATTGGTTGAAAACATGAAAATATGGATGATTTTAATGACCGAGAGCAGAAATCTGGCTTGGTTGAGCGGGAAATGCATGCATTTCTGCTTTTTCCGTTTTTCGAAAATCCTTGCAAAAATTATTAATTCCGGCAGGAGTGACACTTTTTGGTGCCGAAAATTGCGGAATACCATTGCAAAACCCAAATTCGAAATTTCGGGCTTGACCGGTTAACTTAGATGGGGGGGGGGTAAGGTCAGCAAAAATCTGGGCTGATCGGTGAAGCAACTACCTACCTACGGTACATCTGAATTAAGTTCTCCAATTTCACCCGAACAACTAATTGAATTTTTCCTCGGGAAAGTGGAGAACATCTTCTGGGAGGCAAAGCTGATTCCACAGAAAAATGCTGCGGTGGAAAAATGAATGCCTGTCAATGTTTTTCAACAGCATAGGTGGAACAAATGACAGGAACTTGCTTGCCCTGGTGGGGTTGTTGTTCTGTGTGAGAATCCATGGTCCGTCACCCCATCCACCATGTTTTAGGATACAGTGCCTAAACATTGAGAGACTATGCAAAATTCTTCGCTTCTCAAGTGAATCCCAACCAAGGTCATTTAATAGGGACGTAACACTTGCATCAAAGCAAAAGTTACCGGAAACAAATCTTGCGGCCCTTCTCTGCACAGCCTCGATTGCATCAACATAGCATTTTTGAAAAGGTGACCAAGATGTGGTAGAATACTCCAACAAAGACCTGACAGTAGAGAAGTACAAAATAGTTTTAAATTTCTTGAAGCATAGCTGTAGTTCCTTATAAGGAACTTCAGTTGGTTTGATGCTCTTTGCACAATATTTCTAATGTGTGGCACCCAACTCAATTCAAATAGGAGTCCCAAATACTTGATAGTATCCGGCCTGTCCAGGGTCCTAGGTCCTACCTTGTAATCGTACAAAGCAGGTGATCTGGAGGTTGAAAAGGACATGACAGACGTTTTCGAGGCATTTATACCCATGCAGTTGGTATTGCACCACTCCGAAATGGAGTCAACATCAGTCTGCAGCGTGATGAAGTCCTCCGCGGAAGACACAGCTCTATATATGACTATGTCATCCGCGAAGAGTCTGATGCAAGACTTCACCACAGAAGCAATGTCGTTAATATAGATAAGGAAAAGTAAGGGGCCGCACACAGACCCTTGTGGGATGCCACTTGTTACAGGGAGATTATCAGACATCTCCCCATTTAGTAAAACCCTAAAATGGCGATCAGTAACAAATTTGAGATCCACAAGAACAAATTTTCAGGGATTCTCAGTGAAGCTAATTTCTTGAGAAGAATAGAGATAGAGACGCGATCAAAGGCTTTAGTCATATCTATAAATGCAGCATCGATTTGCATAGACTTCCCCAATGCCACTGAGATCTCATGGATAAAGCCAGTTAGCTGACTTTCACAAGAATATTTTGATCGAAAGCCATGTTGGCCATGGAAGAAAAAGTTTTGACCCTCAAGCAGGCGGTACAAGTAGCCAGCAACAATTTTCTCCATCAACTTTGCACAAGAGCTTATTAGGCTAATGGGCCTAAATGACTCTATAGACATTGCCAAACCTCCTTTGGGAAGTGGCTTAACTATGCTCTGCTTCCAGTCGACCGGGATAAAGTTTGTGGCTAATGATAGAGAAAATAATATCATCAGATATTTTGAAAACACATCCCCATGGTTCTTTAAAAATACCATAGGTATGTGGTCAATGAGATCAAAAGAGGAGTTGTTACAGGAACAGGATTTTATTGCATAAAGCACAGAGCCATCAGGCAACAAATCAGCATCCCTCAGAGGGGTGCTGATTGCACGTTGATGCCAGATCAGGAACGGAAGCAGCACTCATATTTTTACTAACTTTTAGAGCAAAGGAAGACGGATCATTTGCCCCTGCACCGCTGACCATGGTTACCGGTGCAGAGGTTTTGCTGCGATGAAATCTCCAAAATTGTTTTGTGGAGATAACATCATTCACAGCCAAGGCTTGAACAAATTTTCTCTCTTTGGAGTGCAGCTCCTGCTGATAGCACCTACCAGTGGCCATGCTGATCCTCCAATTCCAGTCGATTTCTCTGATTTTGGCCTTTATTCCAATTCCAGGCCTTGTTCAAAATGTGAGTCCATTTACTCTTTTTGCTGTTTTAGTCCTACCAGTGGCCATGCTGATCCTCCAATTCCAGTCGATTTCTCTGATTTTGGCCTTTATTCCAATTCCAGGCCTTGTTCAAGGCAGAAGCATACTGGGAAAGTACGCCTGCCTCAGAAGAACATTGTTGGAAAAGCTGTTGGAGATGCAAATACTTTTTACGGAGGTCAGGCGTAAACCACAATGGGAAGGTGAAGCCGGAACAATTAATTACCCTTTTCTTTGGGACAAATTTTTCAATCACAAAGCAGCACAGGGTTTTAAATTCGTCCCAAAGCTCATCTAAACTGCTACCAGCAACTCCAAAATCCAGCAGCGCAAAGTTCAGAAACCTGTCCACAGCGTCTTTGTCGTAGGCATTAAAATTTAACCCTATGCCATCTGTAACTGGGGTGGAAGGTAAAGAAGGAGGGGAAGCACAGTCAACTGAAAAATCGGCGAAGATCATCAAATGGTCACTGAGACCTGACAAGGGATGTATATCTGTTTCTGTTCTGTTTTCTGTTTTTTATTTCTCACCAAAATATTGAACAGGATTAAGGTACCATACCAAAAACAATTTTAAACAAAATTGGTGTGACAACAATACAAACGAATAATTTTTGTTTTTTTGAAAAACCATCTCAAATAATTTTGTTTTTTGAAAAACCATATGTAATGCCAATGAGAATTACTAACACTTACCAGGTATGAAGAACGGGCACTCAATGTAAGAATTATCCTCATATTCATCAACCATCACACATTATCTCACTCCACTCCAAGGAAATACTCGTATTTTGGCAAAAAAACCACCACACCAGATATCGTGATAAGTAAACCGACGAAAATCATTCACAATGTATATTTAACAACACGGCATACCTAGCAAGCCGTTAGTAATTCCCTTTGAAATCAGCAAAGAAAAAGAGAAAGAGAATGGCAAGAAAGAATTAGTTCTGATTTCTGCGAGCATATTTTGGTACAAGGTTCCTACAAGAGCCTGCAGCCGAAAAAAAAATGTTTTGGGCATTAGGTGGGGGTAAGCCTCCTAGTTTGCCCAGCTAGAGAATGAGAGCAGGTAGAGCACTTTCTCTTTCTGCAGGTTACCTCGAGGCATTTACCCAAAGAAAGCTAGGTACCATAGGTAGGCACCCACTTCAGGGCACTCTCCAAAAGTGAGCCACATACATGGACAAAACAAAACAGACTCAAATGATCGGGAAAATGCCAAGCAGGTGGGTAGGTACCTATTCTTAACACTGTGAAAAAGTCAAATTTGATGAAAAAGTACCAATCAAACTGACAACAAAGCAATTTCCATTCAAGAATAACTAGACAACAAAAATTCCCTGAGTTCCTGAAAGCTCAATTCAGCCAGAAAAGTTTTTAATTTAACCTTCAAATCTTTTAGGGTCTTGACTTTCCTGATATGCTGTGGTAATTTATTCCACAACCTATACATCCTGAATGCAGGTGACAACTGTCCATAAAGAGTCATGATCTTGGGACATTTAAGTAAAGGCCCATTGCGGCAAACGGTTTGACTTTGCAATAAGGCAATATCTCGTGCAATATTAGTTCCATAGTTGAGATAAATACATTTGTAACACAAAATGATCAATCGAGTAATAATCTCGCTCCAAATGGGCAAAATACCTGATGTATTGTACAGACTTTGGGAACTTGTCATTTGAGGCAAATTACAATTCTCAGTAGCGCATTCTGTTTCATTTTAATGCAATCAAAGTAGGTAATGAATGTTCCAGACCATGCTGTAATGCCATAAGTAAGCCTTGAATGAACAAGTGACTTGTATATTTGGATGGAAATATGGGATGGCACATATGTTCTTATGCGCCTGAGAACATAAATCCAAGTGTGATTAACCTTCAAAAGATCATTGATATGTGATTTCCACAACATATCTTGATCAATAGACATTCCAAGATACATGATTTTACTCGTTCTGGCAATTTCAACCCCTTGTAACAGAAAGACACCTCAGGGAATGAGGAAGATAGCATTTGGACTTTCAAATACTTAAGGCACCTACCAAAATATACTGAGATCACCAACCTCCAAACACAGGCCACCAAGATCTTCTGAATGCTGTCTTGTGTAAAGCAAGAATTATTCCTCCGATTCCGGTGAGAATGGACGACTCTCAAGTTGCAAAACACAAAAGGTAGCCTAACTAGAAGTTAGCATTGTGACTCCTTAAACTCAGCTTGATTGCGAAAACCAGATTTGATATGCTAGAGCCTAATTTTATTCATAGTAAAAGAAAAAGAGTAAACACTAAATCAATCACGGCTGCTTGGTAAAATAATGTGACTAGAGAATGTGGTTTTGTAGGCAGACGCAAAATGATCCTAAGCATGAAACAACAGGTTAAAACACTATCTCTGGCCAGAGTTAGACAGGCACAACACATTAAAACAATCCAAAAAGAATATTGCACTGGTTGCCCAAGAGGAACAAATTTGAAAGACACATGGAAGATTACAGCAGGAAAATTTGTACCAAAAACAATAATCACAGCTTGTGTATAGGCACTGAATATCCTCCATTGTTGAACGAATGCAGATGAATGTTCTTTGCTTTTGCGCCAAACTTCAAACAGACTGTGGGTGTGGAATATCTTTCACAACATCTCATCCAGAATACTGTCTTTCCACTTCCAGTAGGTATTGTTAAAGGGATGATAGTCATTGGACTTAATCTCTGTGGACCTGATCGATCACCCTGTGGCATGTGGTTGTGGCACCTCTCTTGGCAATCACGTTGTGTTGCACAAATTCACATCAATGGAAATGATCATGACTTATGATTGCTCCTCAATGGAACAGTTATGTTCACCAGCCATAGGCAGCTCAAGGAAAACAGTATTACCAAAAAGGATTTGTGGCTCAAAATGTTGGCTACCTTCTAATTATTATCAGGCCATTGGCCAACACATCGACAGCAGGAACCCAACCCTTCCCTCCTAAGAAAAGAGAGGGAGAGATCAGTTAGGTCCTTCCTTCGAAATAAAGGGAACAAGTAAGCCTACCTAACCATGAATACCACAAAATGTTAAGAAGAGCACATGAACGCTACATGCCCTCCCCCAAACTTGATAATGCACCACCGTGCATGATGAAGAAAAAACTTACAGCTTTTTTCTTCATACAAAAGAAGAAAAAGAGTAAACACTAAATCAATCACGGCTGCTTGGTAAAATAATGTGACTAGAGAATGTGGTTTTGTAGGCAGACGCAAAATGATCCTAAGCATGAAACAACAGGTTAAAACACTATCTCTGGCCAGAGTTAGACAGGCACAACACATTAAAACAATCCAAAAAGAATATTGCACTGGTTGCCCAAGAGGAACAAATTTGAAAGACACATGGAAGATTACAGCAGGAAAATTTGTACCAAAAACAATAATCACAGCTTGTGTATAGGCACTGAATATCCTCCATTGTTGAACGAATGCAGATGAATGTTCTTTGCTTTTGCGCCAAACTTCAAACAGACTGTGGGTGTGGAATATCTTTCACAACATCTCATCCAGAATACTGTCTTTCCACTTCCAGTAGGTATTGTTAAAGGGATGATAGTCATTGGACTTAATCTCTGTGGACCTGATCGATCACCCTGTGGCATGTGGTTGTGGCACCTCTCTTGGCAATCACGTTGTGTTGCACAAATTCACATCAATGGAAATGATCATGACTTATGATTGCTCCTCAATGGAACAGTTATGTTCACCAGCCATAGGCAGCTCAAGGAAAACAGTATTACCAAAAAGGATTTGTGGCTCAAAATGTTGGCTACCTTCTAATTATTATCAGGCCATTGGCCAACACATCGACAGCAGGAACCCAACCCTTCCCTCCTAAGAAAAGAGAGGGAGAGATCAGTTAGGTCCTTCCTTCGAAATAAAGGGAACAAGTAAGCCTACCTAACCATGAATACCACAAAATGTTAAGAAGAGCACATGAACGCTACACCCTTCCAATGAAACATTCACCCCTTGATCAAAATTCACAGGAAACCCTCTTCTACGAAATATAATAAATTTAGTCTTTTTGATGTTTAGCACAAGATTATTTAGGCAAAGCCATCTCTGCAAAATGTTTATAACCCGTTGCAGTACTGCACCGATCTCCTGAACATGTATCATATTACACCAAATTACAATGTCGTCCGCATATGCTTGAATATTGCAACAATTAATTATGCTGAACAAATCGTTTAAATACAAAATAAAAAATAATGGTCCCAAAACAGACCCCTGGGGTACCCCACAACGGACATCGTTAGATCTTGAATAAACATGGTTTATATCGACAATTTGTTTTCTGTTACACAAGTAACTTGCAACAACTTCCTGTGCCTTCCCTCTAAACCCATAACGTTCTAACTTATCCAGTAGGATCTTATGATCCTACTGTGGTATATCCCGAAGTTCAGATTTTGGGCAGTGAAATATCAAGTCAATTGTGGACCCCCCACCATCAGGGATAAGGGGATCCCTTGGCCGGGTAATAAAATCGACCACTTGCTTAAGAGAAAGCCTATCGACTAGCCTTTGTAGCCCATCAGGGAGGAGCTCAGTATCTGAAGCTGGGGCATTGATATTGAAATCGCCCAATAGGAACACTGGCAGATTACAACCAGGATGGGCATGCATCAAAGGAAGAATGGAGTTCAGGATTTCAGAGGAAATCCCAGTGAAGCAATCGAGGGAAAGATTAGGAGGTCTATACAGCATTATGATAATGGTTGGAGGGAATGATGATTCCAAAGCTATTATGATTAATTCATAAACCCTGCTGCTGTGGATGAGCACCGGCCGGAGATAACGACGCACGCCAAGGAGGACACCCCCACCAAGCCTGGACCGATCCCTGCGGAACACAGCATAACTGCTTGGGAGAATATCAACCTCGGAGCATGACTCATCCAGCCAGGTCTCAGCAACAGCAATACAGTCCAAATTAGCGGAATCAAAAATTGGATGAAGAGCCTGACGTTTGGGAAGCAAACTTCGGATATTGAGCAGCAATATAGTCAATTTAAATCTTAATCGACTGAAAGAATTGTCGACCTCAGGAGAAGGTGTATGTGTCGGGGAGAAAAATGGCAAGCTTAAGCCCAAACCATGGGTTAAGCTAAAAAAGAATTGATTGATTGCACTAATCCAGCAGCCACCTTGCAAGCACCACTTTTGGAATAGTGCAATCCATCAGCGGAAATACTGGATTTCTGTAGACTCCTCAAATCGAGGAAGTTTACATTGACAAGATTCCGGCAATACATCGAGAGGGAATCGTTCAGCTTCTCAATTTTTGCAGACAGCTCATGATTCCCCGGTCGAGGAGGAACAGAGCAAATGTTGATTGCTCCTGGCATATTTGGGTATGCCAGGCTCAGAATGGTATTGAGATCTCCAATCAAACGGGTGAACGCATGGAATGTGTCTGCAACTGAGTTATGTTCCACATCCACTTCCCCAACCACCAGATTGATCAGAGCTCTCTGCTTTCCGGAGAGGCAGCCCAAACAATTCCTGAACTTTAAATATGCTCCAGGTATCGTGAGACCACCCTGCCACCGAGTATACCGACAGCAACTGCCAACCGATGTGAACGAAGGGTATAAACGCCTCAAATTCGAGTTTCCAATGGTGATGACAACATCACCACTGGATGCCTTGTCAGATGAAACCGGGTCCCTTGCATCATGTGATCCAGCACAGTCACCACGGACGGAGCCACTCTGATCCTGTGTGCCAGATACAGAATCACAGCCATTGCTCAGCTGGTTGTGTGAGCATTCCGGAAAAGACTGAGGCTGTGGTTGCAAGCAATCAGGAGGAGCTGAAGATCCGGGCAACTGAATATTCAATCCAGAGAGGATAACTTCCAATTTAGTTATCCTTGCCCTCAGTTCTCTAATCTCCTCCGATTGCCCACAAATCCTGCAACGAAAAGGCAAATTTCCTGCGTCAGAAAACGAACAGTCAAGACCGGATGCGGCAAAAGAAACCCAATCATGACATCCATCACACTGAATCCACTGTGGCGCCGGATTGGATTTCATTTTCCTGGTCTTGTTGTTGCTGACGACAGCTGTGCGTCTTGGAATTTTTGAGCGGGGAGAGGGGGACGGACCAGGATTGAGCTCAACATCACCACAGCAAATGAGAATACAGCATAGGCATGCAGCCAGTTTCAATGGAACAGCCTGAGAAGGAATCCTGATCAAGTTGAAATGGAAGTGATGCCCCACAAAGAGATCGGAATGTTTTGTTTTGTTTCTGGAGTGTGATTGAGGGGCTTGGTTGCAACTCTGTGACCCTTCGAACGCATCCGTACCCACACCAAGTCCGCAGCCAGGGTTCGCCCAAATGGTTAAAATCAAGAAATATATTAAAAGGGAAAGAAAACCTGCCCTAGCCACGTGTCGCATCTTTTGATTTTGCTCGGAAATTGTGCAGTGCAATCAGAAAAGCACGAGCCTGCAGATTCAATTTTTTCCGCACATTTCAAAAACGCGACCGAACGCGTCGGCGGCAAGAGAGGGAATGAACTCTCTGAACACTGTTCAAAAGGCCTTCAACCCCCGCTCCCAAACATAATACCTCCTGTCAGAGCTGGCACCACAGCACCTTTCCACATCCATCTCATCATTTCTGGACGACACAATGCCCACTTACCCATACTTTTCGTCATTCCACCTAACCTCCTTGCCTTTGCCCTAAGCCCTTGCTTGAATGTTGCAAGATAATCCTCTGTGTCTGACAGCTCCACGCCCAGGTATTTATAGCATCCCACCCTCTCAATCTCCCAATCCCCAACAACCAAGCCTCTATCCCCCTTCCAGTTTCCCGAGAAATTCACAACCTTAGTCTTTTCTTCACTAAACAACCACCCCTTTTCTGCCCCAAATCTGGCTGTCTCACTCATCAGTATCCTCAAATCCGACTCACTCTCACCCAGCCACACAATATCATCTGCCAGGAATAACCCCGGTAGCGTGAAGGACTGGCCATGCCCCCCACCGGACCAATCCCACAACTTGAAGCCAAACTGCCCTCCGAGCTTGTCGATACTCTCTTCCAACTCCCCCAGTACCAAAATAAAAAGCAATGGTGACATTGGGCAACCCTGACGAAGGCCTGATTCACACTGCACCCCATTAAGCACAATCTCCCCCCAATGGAAGTCATACACACTGCCACTATACAAAGCCTGAACCAGTTCGATAAACATGTCACACACCCCCACCGATTTCAGCCTTGTCCAAATGTCATGCCACCTCACTCTATCATATGCCCCCTTTATGTCCACAAATACCATGCTCAAGTCACGTTTTTCAATTTTACTATTTTTTACTAAGTATGTTGGGGGCCACAGGCAGTAAAAGCCATTGGACGTGGTAAACCCCGGTCAGACATGCATCATTTTTTTGCCTCGGCAATTACCACAACAACAATCAAGTCGTCGTGTTCTTTCACCGAGGCAGCATGTATCTTTTTGTGTTGAGATAAGACGCCGTCGCGATCGGCAGTAAAAAAGAAAACATGGTTTCAAGTGCAAACCATCGGTGCAGATAAATTGCGGTTCAGTTTTAGAAACCCATGGTGGGTATTGTCAAGAAATGTGGCCAGAAAAATAAAAATAAAAGAACAACACGAACCAGGTCAGGCGACGTGAAGATTCCAGCATGGCATAGTCCAGATGGTGACAGTTTGAGAGCAGGCTCGGTTGAATAGATAACACAACAAGTAATCAATTTGGTCACAAATTTATCAATTTCGGTAGGTACCTCAATTTTTAGTGCATGAAAACATGGAAAAAAGAAGGAAAAGGCACAATTAGCATAATATCTCCAAGGAAACGAAATGGGGGCATGATCCAAGTAACCTATATAGGCCTACCTACAACCTAGTACCTACCTACTAGGGCGATAAACTGAGTTTTGGCTTTATGGCAGATAAAAAACTGGCCTCTGATAGGTTTAGCATGTCATGAGAAATTCCAAGTTTGTTCCAGAGAAACACGTAGTTGTTTAGGAAAGAAAACCTAGAGACATTTTTGGAAAGGGAAGGTGGGATAAATGAAACGAGGTCACTGGCCCTCGTCGACCTGTGTTTTTGACAGGGTGCAACAGCATCCTGCCCATCCTCCCTCACCACGGACACATTTTCGAAAAATTGAAACACCCCTGAGCTTTCTCCTCTTAGCAAGGGATTCCCAGCCCAGCTCTTCCCTGAGCAATGTCACACTGGAGTGAAGGAGAAGTCCCAGAAACAAACCTCACTGCCCTGCGCTGGACAGCTTCAAGTGCATCAATGTGGCACTGAAGATGAGGATCCCAGGTCGTTGTTGAATATTCCAAGATGGAGCGAAACCAATGAGAAGTAGAGTATTTCCTTGCCTTTCTGGAAGGAGGGGAATAGTGTCGGATAAGAAATTTTAGTTGATTTGATGCCCGTTTACCATTGACTTAAATGAGGGCCCCAGTTCAGGGCAGGATTGAAATGAATGGCAAGGTATTGATATTGTCTGGGCGAGACAAACAGAGGGACCAACAGGGGCGGACTGGCCCACCGGGCGATAGGGCGATCGCCCGGGGGGCCAAGGTGCCGTCGGGGGCCAAAAAAAACAGAATTTCGCCTGTCGGGCATCTTAGTTTTTCTTCCCTCTGTTGGACAGAGAGACAGAGAGTTTTGAACACCTGATTGTATCCAAAAAAAGGGTTCAATTGTTGTACACATTTCTTTTTTCGTGTGTTCCCAATGCAGGGTGGGGCCTTTTCTCACAACACAAGTCACGGAAACGGGACCAAGCGTTTCCCGGGGCGGCAACAACACGGCGAAACAAACGAGACATTCTTGTTTTTACCCAGGTTGTGCCATGCCATTTCTTTTTTCACAGGCTGTCATTTTAACCGCATTATTTAAAAAAACAATGCCCAAGAATTTTTCTGGATCACAGCCCCCTATACCCAAATCTCGATTACCCATTATACAGGGATGGAATCCAAAAAATTGGAAAACATGTGCCCCCATAAACTGTTCTTGTCTCCGTTTCTTTTTAGAAACATGGTAAAAAAGAAACATATAAAAGTCATTTAGGCTACTTCTGCAGTCATTTAGCTTCACAACGATAAAGGTGGGCGTAAGTCCAATCGGCTGTGTCTGTTGCATTCATTGTTCACCCATCACGTGCATTTTTTGACGCGCACCTCTTTGTCATTTTATAGACAGCGTCTAGAAAAAGATATTATGTGATTTCATTTCACAGGAGTAATGGAAACCACGATTTCCATGCTTCCACCTTTAGAATTATAATCAACTTTTCCGACCTCGCGGAATTGCCAAAAGGACCCATGCATGTTAAGTTGGATTGTTAGCTATATAGCCAGAAGTTGCCGCATTCTGCCTTCCGCCATTGCATGGTTTATGATTTTGTATCTTTCGAAATTGATTTTCCCCTTTTTGTCAAGGAATATTTATGTGCTCACCAACGTATTGGCAAATGGGACAGCCGCACACATTGTTAGACGGCGTTAATTTTGTCATGTGCCGCGGCTCGGTTATGGGTATATCACTTCGAAATGACGGAGAAGCATTGCGATCGAAGCCCAAAAACGTTTGGATAAGGAAATTGGAATCCCACCGACCTGCAATTTTTTCTTTCGGAGTTTCGGAAAACGGTCCAAACGGAGGCATAAATGAATAAATTCAGAGCTTCACAAAGCCACAGCAAACTTTTTCTGTCCATGCAGAAGTCTATTTTGTCTGTGCAGCATTTTGTATTTTGTCTGTGCAACAAATCCAATGACGAAACGCTTGGAAGTGGCCAAGTGGGTATCATTGCATGACCACCTTTTGGCTTTCGCATCACTCAGAAAACCAGTTTTGTTTCTGAAACCAGCCCTGCCTAGGACCTTTCACAACCTTGACCAAAAGATGCAACAGCCCATAAAGATGCAAAAACAATCTTTAATCTTTCCTATTTCAGATTGCAATTTTTGAACAGAGCTCCGGCGCAATTTTTGAACAGAGCGCCGGTCTTTCCGTTTCTTTGCCTTGGCGCAACACGCTGGTAACATCAGCAGCTCCTCTGGCGGACAGCCCAGCCGCGTGAAACTTGGGCAATTGGAATGCGGCAACTTCTTCCTTCAAGAAGCTCTGCTATGGCTAAAGTATGGCATCTTCTTGTGGTTAGAATTGCTCCAAAAACTTGGCAAATCAATCCAAATCTAACCAACATCATGACGGGTGTCACCAAAAGCGTGTTCAAGTCAGAACTCTCCACTGCTTGCATCCTCTCTTGCAGCAGAGCAGCGTGGCATCGATATCTATCAACCCGTCCTCCTCATATGGACGCTTTCCCATGGGTGCTCTTTCCCATGGTGTCCATGGGCGTGCAGGAGAGCGCGCTATTGCAATGGATCCAGACTGCAGAATGGAAAAGTGACGACGAAAATTGGTCGTAACTTTTGAAGTTTTTATGCGAAATCCATGAACTAGATTGTCCGACCCTCGTGGCGCAGTGGTTAGCGCGTCGGACTCGTAATCTGAAGATTGCGGGTTCGAATCCCAGCTGGGACACGAGATTTGCCGTGGCACTTGTGTGTGCATCCTCCCTCGGCGAGGCACGGTAAATGAAATTTGCCATGGCACTTGTGTGTGCATCCTCCTTAGTCCTTCGGATGGGACTTTAAGAAGGAGGTCCCGTGTGTAGCATCACACTGCGCACGTTAAAGAACACCTAGCTCCAGGTCCAAGACAGAGGCCTGGCAGGTTACATGAACACAGAAGCCACTTGGTATCACCCGCCGATACTCGACGTTAGTTCCTGCGGGTTGGCTGTGCCATAATACCGGCAGTAGTGACTGAGGTCTTGGGACCTCCTGGAGCGGTGGGTGCTGTTGCAGTTGCCCTCGGGAGTATGCCGGTACCTCGCCGGGACCCTTGATTGGGTGCCTAGAGCGGTGGGTGCTGGAGCAGCTACTCTCAGCCTCTCAGGTGACATTTGCTTGTACCTCGCCGGGACCATGGCTGACGACACAACAAAAACATAAACGGTCGGACCACCAGCCTTCGGCTATCTGTCCATAAGACTCAAAGAAGAAGAAGAAGAACTTTTCCAGAATGTTGGCCTTGCCATAAGGCCCATGCTGCTTCATGGCGCTTCCGCTTCATTCAGGCTTTGGCTGTGTTGAAAAAAGGCTTCACGGCAATTTGGTCGGAGTCTCCGCTTTCTCTTTCTCTCTGCCCGCCGCGAGAGAACCAAGAGAATCAAGCTGAGAAACCGAGATGAGATGCCGGGCTGCTGCGCTTCTTCATTTTATCCAGTTTCTATGGAGATCACTGGGTGTCACCAGCGGATTGATTGCCAACCCCGTAAGAATGGTGTCTGCCTGTGCTGTTGGCTTTCAAATCTTTGCGACAAATTAGAATTACGGTTTTTTCAGCTACGCAAAGTGCGGCACTGGTCACCGACACAAAGAAAAAAACTATGTTTGTGTGGCTTGTGGCGACGACCGCCATTTGAATGATACCTATGTGGTGGATAATGTGGTTATGGCGACAACATCAAATTTCAATTTCCTTGCTGCAAAGTGCAAATAAACTCAAAACATCTATCGTGTTTTTGGTTTTCTATGAATGAATATGTCAGTGGGGCCATTTTTATCGCCAGCCCGGTGGGCCAACTTGTAGCCAGTCCGCCCCTGGGGACCAATGAAATAATCTGAGATGGAAGGATGTGTAGATGAAGCAAATGACATGACAGATGTCTTTGCGATATTGATACTCATTTGATTCTCATCACACCATTTGACTATGGAATCTAGGTCATCCTGAAGGGCTTTGGAATCATCTGGAGACCTGATAACTCTGTAGAGGACTATATCATCTGCAAACAACCTGATATTGGAGATGATATTATCTGCAATATCATTAATATAAATGAGAAAGAGGAGAGGGCCACACACTGAGCCTTGAGAAATGCCACTAGTGAGTGGGTGGGCCTCTGACAGATCGTTGCAAACGAGAACCTGGAACTGCCTGTCAGAGATAAAAATTTGAGAGCCACAGGAAAAGATTTTCAGGAATTCTCAGCCTAGATAGCTTTGAGAGAAGAATAGGAATTGAGACTTTGTCAAATGTCTTAACCAGGTCAATGAAAATTGCATCAGACTGACTGGACTCTCCGAGAGCAGTGGCGACGTCATGCACAAAACTGGTCAGTTGGGATTCGCAAGAGAACTTGCTGCGGAAACCGTGCTGATGATGAGAGAAGAATTTTTGACCCTCGAGCAAAGCTGAAGAGCTGATAAGACTTATTGGTCGGAAGGAGGTTGTGGAAAGAGGCTGGCCAGCTTTAGCTAGTGGTATCACGATACTCGACATTTTCCAATCAGTTGGGATTACATTTTGGGCCAAGGATACTGAGAAGAGCACAAAAAGGAAAGTTTTTAGTTTGTCGCAGTGGTTTTTAAGGAATGCCATAGGTATGGAATCAATGACATTGAAAGTGGAGTTCTTTGATGTTTTGATCGCTTTAACCACCGCTTCCAGGGAAATCAAATCAGCATCACGGAGAAAAGCTTGAACTCGGTTGTGGGTGACAGTGGAGGCAGCAGGAATCTTTGGGTTGAGATAGCTCTTCAGAGCCAAAGCAAAACAGCTACTCGATCGACCCAGCATTAGGGGTGTGCGAATCCTGGATTCGGATTCGGATTCGAGCTCGAATCCGAATCCAGGATTCGGATTCGAAAATTTGGGATTCGAAATTCGAATCCGGATTCGAGTTGGATTCGGATTCGAGGTTGTCAGGATTCGAGAGGATTCGGATTCGAGCAACTCAGGATTCGGATTCGACAAAAGGATTCGAAAATCACTTCGAATCCAAAAAATTTTTTGGAATAAAAAAACACTGAGTGGAAAAAAAACACTGCCGCACTTTTCAAAAAAGAAAAAAAAATTCGCGGCCGTGATCGCGTTTTCCCGTTTGAAAAAAAGAATGCGCCGTCGGCCATCTTTGAATTTCAAAATGGCCGCCTCCGTGTCCGGTTCGAGACGTTCGTGCGTTCGCGATCTTTGCTTGGTGTTTTTGTTGTGAAATATGCGGTCTACGGAAGCGTGGAAGGCTCACTTCTGCGTCAGTTTTTATTTTCTTGTCCGGACAAGTTTATTCCCGTCCGGACAAGAACATTCCCGTCCGGACAAGTTTATTCCCGTCCGGACAAGTTTATTCCCGTCCTGACAAGTTTATTCCCGTCCGGACAAGTTTATTCCCGTCCGGACAAGTTTATTCCCGTCCGGACAAGTTTATTCCCGTCCGGACAAGTTTATTCCCGTCCGGACAAGTTTATTCCCGTCCGGACAAGTTTATTCCCGTCCTGACAAGTTTATTCCCGTCCGGACAAGTTTATTCCCGTCCGGACAAGTTTATTCCCGTCCGGACAAGTTTATTCCCGTCCGGACAAGTTTATTCCCGTCCGGACAAGTTTATTCCCATCTGGACAAGAACATTCCCGTCCGGACAAGAACATTCCCGTCCGGACAAGAACATTCCCGTCCGGACAAGAACATTCCCGTCCGGACAAGAACATTCCCGTCCGGACAAGTTTATTCCCGTCCTGACAAGAACATTCCCGTCCGGACAAGTTTATTCCCGTCCGGACAAGTTTATTCCCGTCCGGACAAGTTCATTTCCGTCCGGACAAGTTCATTTCCGTCCAGACAAGTTTATTCCCGTCCAGCCCAGGCAGCCACGAGGGATTTAAGTAAACGTTGAAACCGGGTTTAAGGCGTTGATGGCGTTTAAAAGGTGTTTAAGGAATATGCAATCATCAAAACCAAGCATTTCTTAAACGTTTGAAAAACATATTAAGCAAAGCAACTATTCTTGGAAGGCCACATTGTTGACGTTCAACAACACATGAACATAAATTCAACATTTATTCTCAACATGCGTTAAATTATGGGGAATGGCTGTTTACGAATTGATGGTCATCAACGTTGATGAAATGTTTTGCCTCGATGCTGTCCAAAAATGAGGAGTGTGGCGTTTAACCTAAACAGTTGCAAAATGTTCATTTAAAACACATATGTAAACGCGGACAATGCGTATTCACGAGCTGCATACTGAAAACGCTGCTCAGGCTTTTTGCCTAAACATTCTGTAAATCGAATAAATTGGTGTTTAGCTTAAACGTTTTGTCAATTGTTTGTTATCAACCAAAGATGGACACGCAAGGTGCCTGTTTAAGAACTGTCATCCGTCAACGTTGAATAGATGAGATTGTTTAAACCTTTTTAAAATGATATTGCACGCCGTTGAACCCAAACATTTTGTCAACGTTGTCAAAATGTTTGCGCTCTGCTGCTCAGAGAACGTGGACGATGATATTCGTCTCATTCCTTTTCGCAAGATTTCAATTGCCCCAGCATATGCAGCAAAGAGAAGTTTTGAGAGCCTCACGTATTGCCTATTTTACAGGGGTTCTGTTAAGGGTCCGTCCTTGAACAACTGAGAGAAAATGCAGCAGATTTTTTCCAATCTGAAGCATTTAAAACGATCCCCTCTCCTTTTGACTGACGAAAAATGTTTAGAATCTTCGAAACAGAGATGAGTCGGACCACCAGGGTCGGAATTCGGAGCTCGGGACGGAATCGGAACAGAATCGGAACGGAACTTTTCAAAATTCCGAAAATTCGGAATTTTTCGAAAATATCGGAATTCCGAAATATCGGAATTGTTCCGAAACTTTCGGAAGTGTGCAAAGTTGGCATTTTTTCCTGGTATCCGACGTTCCAGTGGGGTGGAATTGTTCCAAAAAGCGGATTTTTCCAAGATCTCCTTTTTCTGAAGGTCCGAAGGGCCTTATCGCAACGCCAAAAAATGCAGAATGAGCCAATCGAGATTCCGATTCCGGCAAAAATTCCGATTCCGATCGCAGTTCCGATTCCGAATGATGTTGTTCCGAATCCGAAAAGTTCCGATTCCGTTCCGACCTTGAGAAGTTCCGACGCGATTCCGATCCCACTTCAAAATTTTAATTCCGCTCATCCCTTCTTCGCAATGTTCGTTGTCGGAGTGATGTCTATAATGCATTCGTCCACAGAAATTGGCATGAGCGGCTGAATTGATGAATGTGTTTGTTCTCGTGTTATCCTGCCGCCGTGCAATTTGCATTGATGCAAGGCAACAAACTGAAAGCGTGTTGCTCAGCGGGACAATGCTATGGGTCGCAATGTGGACGGATTTCCAAAAAAGGCGCAACTAATTTTATTTGCTTATTTGCAGTGCGGACAAGACAAAATCTTATGATATTCTCGCAGTTTGTTAGCGAAATTTTAAAAGCGGTATCAATGTCCTCACAAGGAAGAGAAATATGAAGATTGGAATCAAAACAGTTTCTTTCCAATCAGGGGCGCCGATCATGGGGGGGTTGGGGGGGATGCATCCCCCCCAATAATGGAAAGGGCTATTTTCTGGGGGGATTGTTGCCCTTGGCTCATCCCCCATCAATATACCCTTTGTTGAACACCTATAATTGTCCCCACGATGCCCTCAATTGGCCAATTTTTGTCAATCGGTATTTCGGCAAGTTTTGTGTTGTGTTCATACCAGTTGGAACTTGGAAGTCGGCATTTGCAATGAAGAAACGCGCTATAAAATTTTATGCAATAAGATTGTTTACGTAAAATCGTGGATGGTCCTATGAGTATGTCAATTCGATCGATGCGTGCAGATGGTGCTTGCGACAAAAGCTGGGCCAGTTTTTTCAAAAATTGCGAATTCTGAGCACCTCTCGAGGTTCCATTTTTCAAAATTTTTCCCCTTCGGGGAGGGGGACACCCCCTCCCCCGGCGTTGCGCTTCGCGCAACGCTACCTCGGGAACGACATTGCTCTTTTCCTTGCACATTGCTCCGATGTTGCCCCCATGTCCCGAAAAATTGATGCCCTTTTTCGCCTCATCCCCCCCAATCCTAAAGAGCCGTCGGCGCCACTGTTTCCAATTACAATACAAGTTCAATAGTTGTAAATTGTTTGCCAAAATTTGCCGCCAATATCGTCAGAATTGATCGATTATAAAAAATAGGAGTTCATGATTATGACCAAGGCGCAAAATCAATGAAAACGTGCGCCAAATTGCATGAAAATGATTTGTTGCTGCGATCAGGCTCTCTTGAAATAATTGGATGGCCACTGTCTTTTGTCCATCGTTTGATCTCTTGAACATCGCCTTGTGTTAAAAGAATTATAGCGCACCATGTTGTGTAAAATAGCCGGATGCTGTGCCTTTTGAGTCACACACTGCGCTATAGTTTTTATATACGTGTTTATTCAACGCGAATAATAAATGTTAGGTACACAGGCATTTTGGATCAAAATGCCAGTTCACGGCTGGCAATGTTTTATGCAAAATCTGACCCATCAAGCTCCGTAAAAGTATTCCACATAAATGCGGTCATTGTTGAAGATTCGTAAATTTTATTCGACGTAATTCTCAATCTGCTTCGGAAAATGGTTGGCCGCACTTCAACAACAGGTTGCTAGCGTCCAATTTTAGACCATCTGAAGTTTTTAAGGTCTAATAATTTTCCGTCCAACAGGAATAACGACTATAATACTCGAAACGTCTAGCATTGGAACAACGTCAAACGGAATGACGTCTAATCGGAATAACGCCGTCTAATTGGAATAATGCATCATCGGAATTACGTCTAATCGGAAAACATCTGTTTTTTGAACGTCAGAAATGGCGGCTTTCTTTTGGAACAAATGTCTTGAACATTGCCAGATTTGGATAAGGAGGTCAAAGGTCAAATTTGACAAAAATGCAACAATTTAATCCAAAAGAAGCCAAAACTTTTTTGAACGAGCCAGAACGAACCAAATCTTTTCTGCGAGCCCTTGCGCCCACTAGTACCCATACCCACAGTGGTTACAATCCCCGTAAAATTTCCCATCCACCAGAAAAAGGAGGTCAAAGGTCAAATTTGACGAAAAATGCGACAATTTAATCCAAAACGAGCCAAAACGTTTTTGAACGAGCCAAAAAGAACCAAAAATTCCCGCAAAATTTCCCATTCGCCAGAAAAAAGAGGTCAAATGAAAAAGTTTGACGAAAAATGCAACACTTCAATCCAAAACGGTTTTGAATGAGCCGAAACGAACCACTTGTGGGTTAGGGGACTGGTGATGGGCGTGAACGCAAATAAAAACGAACGAATAGCGTTCTGAAGGCGGTTTGAAGGTCATCAATTCGAATGCACTCACTGCCAGCATCCACTGCATCCAACAATGTCCCCATCCCAGCATGGTCTCTGAAACTCAGTCGATTGACTCAATCTGGCAAAAACTATATTTCCAAAAATATCTCGCAGTTTGTCCAAATTTGCGGGATGAGACCTCTTGCATTGATTCTGAGAGTCGAATTTTGAGGCGAAAGCATTGTTGCAACAAACTCTTGCAAGGTCTCGCTCAGATTTCGCAATCGAATTGCAGCGCTGAGGTCCGAGTGGCATGGAAAAAGTGGACTGACTTTTAGTTTAACGATTTTCCTTCGTTTTCTTCAATCGCTGTCATTTTTTCATTTTGGAGGATTGAAATCATCTTTGGCTGAGAAAACAAACAAAAAGGAAAAGACTGGTGTTTTTCCCCTTTTTTATTTTTCCAATGCCACAAAGCAAACAATGAACAATGCATCATTTCCCTTTTTGATGCCGACATCTTCGCAGCTAGTTGCCTTTTGATCTTGGCTTCCTCTTGCCGAATTGGTATTTTTATTTATGACTTATCCATCACTGTCCAATGCTGTGTAAGAAAAGGTTTATTCCCTGTGATCATCACACCGGAGCTGTTAAAGGGTCATCCTCATCTACGCAGATCGCTCGTAAGTTCACCCGTCAGTTTTTCCCAATGAATTAAAGGAACCCTTTTTTATTATTGAATTAAAGGGTTTCCTTTAATTCATTGGTTTTTTCCTGTGCAGAAAATCAAACAAGTTAGATTTTCTGCGCGTGGCAATAAAATCTCAATTGCGGCGGCAATCACTCTTGTCCTGTCTTGACTGTTTATCTTTCAAAATCGGCGAGATCAAAAGTCGGGGAGTTGTCAAAAGCGGGCATCAAAAGGAAAAGGTTGAGGCATTGATGATAATTGCTTTATGACATTGGACAAAACTAAAAAGAACAAAAAGTGATGCGCGAAGTGATGGAGAAGGGTCGGAAAATGGACGAAAAGAAAAGTCCGGAGAAGAAAGGGAAACCAATTTGGGCAATGAACAGAAGAAGGTCTGCCTCATTCAGTTGAATGGAATTGGGTTCCGTTCCGTTATTTCGCACAGGTCAGCTGTCTTCATGCACTTGTGGCCGATTTACGAGAGATATGAGTGATATGACCGATGCGCATAGGCATATTGCTTTGTGCCCAATTCTCTTCAAGCCGAGTTCTATTTGGAAGATTCTGGCGTGTGACCGATTCTCACATGCCCAATGTCTGGGGTGGTCAACACCGCCTTGAGATCATCCGAAATTCGTTGGGAAACTTCTGCCTCAGTCCGTTCTGTCCCAGTCATAGAATTTAAGTATAGACCAGAATGAGAACTCCTGCCTGTTGCGCATCAGAAGATGCGTGGCTCCCCCATCGGCCGCTGGGCGCCATCTGACTGGCATGCGCCGCAGCAAAAGCATTGGGACCAACGCGGAAATAGCCTCTGTTTGGAAGCATTTTGGAGCAATTTCCGATGACAAATATGCACATTGTTTGATACCAGCAGCTTCCGTTTCCTCCTCAGCTGACCACCCAAGTCTGGCGATTGTCCTTCGCAAGCGACCAATATGACGCTGCACACTGCTTTCCTGTGGCGCTTTTACCGTTAACGCGCAGGCCTGCCTGGATGTCTGCAGAGCACATTGCTCTGGCTGCAACCAAGAGCAATCGAAGTCCAAAGCAATTTGCGCTCCGATCGCAACGGAAAGTGCACTTTTTAAAAAGCTGCCATTTCTTCAAATGAAGCCCGATTTTGGTGAATTTTATTCCAAATAATGGCAAATTTAATCGCGCTTATTTTCTTCCGCGATGACCCCTGGCTATCTCGTTGTGATTTTGAACCATCTTTAAAAATAAGCGCAAGAAACGCTTTCACCCCCCACATTGTTACAAGTGAGCATATTATGAACAGCGCAATAGCAGAAAAACAAGTGCATAAAAATGATTTTTAGTTCTCACAAAAAATATTCCTCATTCTGTGCCCTTTCTGCTGGTATCAAACAATTTGCATATTTGTCATCGGAAATTGCTCCAAAATGCTTCCAAACAGAGGCTATTTCCGCATTGGTCCCAATGCTTTTGCTGCGGTTTTTGCCGGTCTAATGGCGCCCAGCGACCGACAGAGCAGACGTGATTTTCCTCCCCCTGTTCTCTGTCCAGTATACTTAATAGAGGTCTATGGTCCCAGTCCCCCGAACCCAATACAGCGGGAGCCAAATTGTGGAAAGAAGGACCACCTGCCTGTTTCCCCTCTTCCTGCACACACACACATGACATGATCATGACAGATATTCTTGAGTATATGATATGCGTGGCATCTGTGGCTGGCGGTTGAAATCTTTACTCGGAAGGCAACTTGCATTCCTGTTGATTCTGTTCCGTCTCCGGGAAGGTTGCGTGGGCTGCCCTAATTTTAAATGCGCTGCACAAAGTTTGTCTCTGAGTTGTTGAAATGCAGTGCAGGGTGAAGTGAAGACCATCATTGAATGACCGCTCTGTGAATCAGGACCGTGACACTGTCATGGCGGTTCTGCTATGACATTGCTATTGGCTTGACCTTAAGGGAAATTTGTCATTCAGAACTCCAAATGTGGTCCCTAAATGAACCCTCAAATGTCAAAATTCCTTCAACGCTGGCAGGGAGTCTAAGGGCGGCCGCCCCAAGACCGGGTCTCAGGGCTCCGCCCTGGGACCCCCTGCCGGCGCACTGACTTTGGAACCCCTCTGGGGTTCCACCGCACACCCCACACACTGGGGAACTCGCGTCCCCTGATCCCCTCAGTTCCGAAGTGCCCTCAATTTTTATCCCCTGCCTTTCCCCCCTTTTAGCGTTCGTGCTTTTCTCGACGACTTCTACCCGCTTCCGCCGCTTCATCCGATGAAGCGGCGGGGCATAACGTGATGCGGCGTCATTCATAGCTTTTTTCTGTTTTCTACTTTTTGTTTTATTTATTTTGTCTTTTTTGTGCTGAATACTGAAAGTGTTTATTTAGACAACAATAAAAATACTGTAGAAGACAGACAAATAAGCATGACGCCCTTTTGTCTTTTGCCTTTTTTGTGCTGCTCTCGATTGTGCCTGCTGAGATTGGACTTCGTGCTGATATCTGCGCCGCAAACCTCGCACATATGTCTGATACGTTCTCCCAAGTGCAGCCTAGGGTGCCTTTTGAGGTCACGCTGCATTGCAAATATGTACCTATGGGCAACTGACAATCATTGCAAAATGTGGATCTTCACTCCGGAATGCACTCGCTTTTGGTGTTTGGTCAAAGAGTCACGCCTGGAAAAAAGATCTTAGGCCGGCATCGAGTTGAAAGACATGTTTGCCTTTTTTCCTTTTCACCTTCGCCCCCGCCGCTTCATCGGAGGAAGCTGCATCGGGACGTGAGCGGTGGAAGCGGCGTTGGGACGTGGGCGGCGGATGCGGCGGTAGTAAGCACTTTGGAACTGTTACCTCTGCCAATTTGACCGGACAAAAAAACTAGCTTCGAAGCGCCATGATGAGAAAGACATGTACAGGACCAGGCCGCATGTTCATTTCTTTTTCGGTTCTTGTCTTCATCTCTCATTTGAGGCCCACAATTCCACCAAAATAACAGGCGTAACTTTGAACCAAATGTTAAAATTTCTGTGGCGAGGCCACCTTCGCGCATGATTTACTTTCATGCATGTCGTAAATGCGTATGTGGCATTTAAATCCCTTTAAATTCTTGGCGTTCAGTAGGCTGCCGTGCCTCAAAACTTAGTCATGTACTAAAGTCCGTGATTAGTTCCGTCCGAGACTATTTTCGAGCTGAGCACACCATTTTTCTGCTTATGAAGTAATTAGTCTTTGACTAACCCTATTCATGAACTAAATTACTGCAAGGCTGAGCACTCCACCCCATATCATGAAAAAGTCTAGAAAACGTTTAATATTTGGAAGATGGTGGCACCAGTGGCAACACAACCTATGTGAACATTGCAGTTCACAATTTTGGACTAGTAGGTATATACCAAACCCACAAAAAATATCCCACACGCAACACCTTTTCAAGATCATATAATTTGGTGAATATTCACTTTCGGAACAAGCAACAATGCAGCTTCACAGAGCTGAAACCCAAGCAATTTTAAAGACATATTTTCCGGAAATGGTCACTTCATGAAATCCTACTTCAAAATACTTTTCATCGTCCGGTCCTAGTCGCACCACCAAAAATGAAAGCGCGTGGACAATGGAAAATTCCAGAATTGTCCCTATTGAGTTAGGGACAAAGAACAGGATTGTGATTGTGACTATAAGCTGTTGTGGTTTAAATAGAGTCATCTAAATCCGGACAGACAAAAGGGAAACTTTCGGAAAAGAAACATCGAAGATCATCATGAGAATTTCATGAAATGCCATGACATTGTCGTGACTTTGTTATGACAATATCATGGTTGCGTCATGACAAAGGCATGACTTTGTCATGTCAAGGTCATGGCATTGTCATGATATGGTCATGGAAATGTCATGATAAACTCATCGAATTTTCATGATGTTGGCCACGTCATGACAAAGTCATGAGAATAACATGGGGCCAAAACCTCAAGGTTTTATCATGATTTTCCCATGATGAAAAAAGTCATGATTTTCTCATGACTTGCTTCATAAGGCCTGCCTCTCTGTGAAAACCTGGAAAATGGCTGAGACAAAAATGAACGAGGAATAAATGGAATGAGGCAGTTTTTTTTTATTCTGTCGGGCAAACAGCTGTAGGCCATATGGCCAGGAGCATACTTTGGGCCGACAGATATATGCCTGGTGGACTTGAGAATTTATAACTCTCGGGCCTCGCCAAGTTAATAATTTTTATGCCATGAAACAACTGTTGGACGGGGAACTCTCAGGATCAAAAACCCAAACAGGATGGCATGGTACCGACCAGTGTGACCATATTATTTTGTCACTTTTTCCCTAGTTCGTAAAAAGTTTTTCCCTAGACAGGGCATTTTTCCCCTAGGTCCTGGGGCGCGCGCACCCCTAGCGGGGTTCCAAGGGGCAGCGCCGCTTGGCAGGGGGGTTCGGGGGGACAGCGTCCCCCCGAAGGGGAAAATTTTGAAATGTTGAGGTCAAATTGTGCACACCAGAAGGCTAAATTCTTTGATTTTGTGCCTTTTCTTCCCACAGTAAATATGAAAACTAAATAAACTTAATTTGGCCAAAAGTAGGTACCTACCTAGATCAGAACTAGATAACACCAAACACATGATTGCAAATGGGCACCTATAATGAGAAGATCACTAGCCTCTCAGGAGTATTCAGAGATGAGGCGAGACGTGCGAGACGGCTGTGCGAATCGGCATTCGAATAGAATCCCTCGAATCGAATCCATGTTGTTCGAATCACGAATCGAATCCGAATCCATTGCTCAGTTTCCAGTCGAATAATTTCGAATCGAATCGTCTACGATTTGAGATTTTCGAGTCGAATCAAGAGTCACACAGTCCTATGACTACTGGCTTTCTTCGAAGTAATTGCAATTCCTATAATTCTCGATCACAGAATTATTTATGTTGCCTGTTGCCATTCGCATTTTGGTGCCGCAGGCACCAAAATGCACCAAAATTAAATTTTTTCGAATCCTGCAAAATTCTCGAATCGAATCCTCTCGAATCGAATCCCAAAAGTTCGAATCTCGAATCATCTCCGTATCCCGTTTTTCCTTCGAATCGAAGCGAATCTCGAATCTTCGAATCGAATCGCACAGACCAATATTTCGTCTGACAGTGCAATGCCAACTTGCTGATCGCAATGTTAGAAATGAAATTTTGGGAATACCCATCCAGACAGGTACCTACCACCTTTCCCTCATGCACCGGTTTCACGATGAGGGCACACTGCCAAATCTAAAGAGGGATTCCGGAGCTAAAACAGAAGAACAGACTTGCCCTCTCAGCACTCAACATCTCACACAGAAACATATATGATGACACAATCACAAAAAGCAGAGACAGAGCCGGAAGAACGCGATGAGACCTTGAATGGCGCGTAAGGACAGGACAGGAGTACGGAGACGTCCGATGTCATGGTCAAAAAGGTCATCAAAGGCGAAGAGAAGATGAAATAAACACAAACTCTTGAACCCAAAAGTTTATTGAGAGGCCAACAGAAAAAAAAAAAAAAAAAAAAAAAAAAAAAAAAAAAAAAAAAAACCATTCTTTGCACAGAATCAACTTAAAACTTCACCAACACAAAAAATGTGAGAAAAAAACAGTTTCCCCCAGAAATCCCTTGGAACTTCAGTTTCCCCCAGCTTTTCCCCCAGATATTCGAATTCCCTAGATTTTCCCCCAGCGGTCATTTTTCCCCTTCAAATCCCCTAGATCTAGGGAAATTCCCTAGGTATGGTCACACTGGTACCGACATGCATTTTTGTGCACATTCATTTCATCGAAGCTGCATTCTTGTCGCATTCAATATTGAAGGGTGAAATCCAAGCCTTAATTCTGGTTGAGATGGACCGAACTCGGCGGGCTCACCCCCTAAATGCTCTTCAGAGAGCAGTTTCCAGGGAGAATATTTTGGCACATGTCGATGAGATTCTGGGGGGCTTCGCTCACCAGACCCCCCATGCACACGGGGCTCCGCCCCCATGGACCCCCGCAGGGTTGCTGATGCGGACCCACTCGAAGTTTGGGCCGCTCGCTGCGCGGTCACTGTTCGAGGGCCCCTCGCTGACATTGCCCGGTACAAATTGCGGCTCCAGTGCGCCCCTGCATGTGGCGTGTATGGATTCACGACTTTTCAGAGAAGAAGCGATCAGTATTTGGCAATAAAGTCAGAGGCTCCAATCCGGAAGTCATCAATGGCCGCTCACAGTCAACTTCATCGGTAAAATTCTTCTGAAGTCGGATGGTGTCAGGAGAGAAGGAGCAAGAATAGGACTGGAATGAACAATGGATATGCCGAAAGGTCGCGTAATTTTCGTGTGTCTATCGTATAATATGGCAGCTCAGTCTCTGGCGGAAGTTCAGTCAGCACGTGATGCAGCATGATGATGATGAGCTTGAGGTTGTTTTCCTCTCATTTATCTGCGGGTGATCTAAGCATTTTAGCACATCCGTTAGAGACTGGATTCCCTCTCAATTCTGACAGACGAAACTGGCAGGCACTTTTCGAATTAGCTCCATATCTTTGCCGCATGATTTGCCTGAAGCGGATGCCACACTGAAGCACCATATCCCAGACTGGTCTCACCAGGAATTTATACGAAAGTGGTTTCAAGAAGAGCACTTGAGATTTACTTTCTGGCGGCAGCCTTGCAGATTTCTCATTGAATGCAACCGCAGGGAAATACCTACCGTTGTTGGAAATTCTATTGAAATTCGCCCAAAGTTCCACTTTAAAAACAAGGAGTATGTGAAGATCGAATGGCGCAGAGCCAAAACGCCAAGGATCCGATTTTGTGAAAACGCAACACTCGTTAAAACAAGGAGCAAAACCGCAGCCTCCGACATGTTATGTCGGATGCTCCGGCAAAACACTCTCAAAAAATGGTTCTCCTTTTATGTGAGGCCAAAGCTCTTTGTGTTCTGAAGAGCACACCAGATTTGCGCAATTAATTGGGAAACTGAACGGAATTGCGCAATTCCGTTCAGTCGGCAGGATGTGCCCATTTGAGTGCATCCTGCCGACGGCAAAAGGCGAGCTTCTCACATTTGCCCGACATTTCATTCCATTTCTTGGTGTTTTGTCCAATCCAATGCTGCGTCAATATCCACTCATATCTGCGCACACTTGAGAAGATCCAGGGATGTGACGGAAGATTCATTTGTGCTGATTCCGGATGGGCATCATCAGTCTCGGAAATATGATTTCGCACCTGGGCAGTAGACGTTTTTCCAAAAGACGTTAAACTAAACAAACGTCTGAAGTTTTCCAGTCATTAAGGTTGCAATTTGCACCAAAACAGGGTACTCCAAAATTAACTATACACTTTTTTGTTTCCTCCTTGGTTTCTTCAGAAGTTGCGGTTGAGCTAATAGATGGCCGTACACTTTGAAGCAGAACAAGATTGTATGCTTGTTAGAAGTCTCACCACAATCAAAGTTCCGGGAATCATTCGAATCATTGCAATGGAGGCTGCAACGGTGGCCTTTCTTTCTTTCCCCTCTTCCTTTCTTTTTATATGTCTTTGCAAATTACTCCGGGATGACTCCCGTATCGTAGCAAATCTGCCTAACAATGATACGTTCTTGCAATCATAACTCATCTATATATTGAAGTGAATAAAACCATTATTATTATAATTTATTAATTCATCTTGCCAGGTCAACGATCCGAGAAAAGAACATGAAATTACAAAAACAAAAACGAAGCAAAACCATCGTTGCGTGCGCTGTGACACCACAACCACCACAACAGGAAAGGTTGTGGTGGTTGTGGCGGTTGCGGAGTTCCCTGTTGTGGCGGATGTGGTGGTTGTGGCGGTTGTGATGGTAGGCAGGCATATGGAACTATTACCATTTTGTTTTCCTGGTTGGAGTAACGTGGTGGTGACTGTCCCGAAATAATGGCTGCACCTGCGCGACACACGCGTGTACTTTCAAGGAGCACGCGATCTTCTTCCTATGCTTCAGAGTGCATCAAACAAATGGCCATCTCTCAACTTCCCCTCAACATTATAAGAAACCAAGAAGGAAGAAAAAATGTATTGTTAATTTTGGAACACCCGTCTTTTCTCACAAACTGATTCGTCGCCGTACTGATAATGGCGACTTTATTGAAAACTCCGTCTTGAAATTTAATGAGTTCTTCAATAGTTTTCCGCCGCACCTACTGTCCGCGACTGGAACACCCTTCCCTCCTCGTACCCACTTTTTGCATGCTTGTCATTTGATAGACGATCATGCAGCTTCGTTGTTGAGATGGTTTGGGGCACTTTCGCCGAAAGGAATTTCGCAAAACGAAACTCGCCGAAAGGAAATTCGCCGAAAGGAATTTCGCAACCGGTTTTTTTGCAACGGGGAATTTCGCAAGTGGGATTTTGGCAACTTGCATTTTCGCAACGAAGACTCTTGCAACTGATGGTTTCGCCGAAGGGAAATTCGCCGAAAGGAATTTCGCAACTGGTTTTCTTGCAACGGGGAATTTCGCAATTGGTATTTTGGCAACTTGCATTTTCGCAACGAGGACTCTCACAACTGATGGTCTCGCCGAAAGGAAATTCGCCGAAAGGAATTTCGCAACTGGTTTTTTTGCAATGGGGAATTTCGCAAATGGTATTTTGGCAACTTGCATCTTCACAACGAGGACTTTCGCAACTGATGGTTTCGCCGAAAGGAATTTCGCAACTGGGAATTTCGCAAATGGTATTTTAGCAACTTCCATTTTCGCAACGAGTTCTCTCGCAACTGATGGTTTCACCGAAAGGAAATTCGCAACTGGTTTTTTTGCAACCGCGAATTTTGAAAACCGTGAAGAGGATCGAGGAGCGTAGTTCCAAAATATTTTTCAGTCTCCAAAAATTGCCGATGTTTTTGGAACTCCACCTCTCCACCCGGCACCCCACGCAAAAGCTGTCAGCTTACCCCTGCCCTCAAACCCTTCAAAATGCTGACAAACCCTTCCTTTTGGAAATGTTTGCGGCTCCGTTTGCACCTCCGTTTTTAGACGAGTATCCTAAGTAGTTTTTATATTCTGTAGGTACTGATGCTTATCCGTCCATCTGCAAACGACGGTCTTTCCGGGTCGTAGAAATAAACGAAATTTCGTGCCACTTTGAACACAATACAGAATCTTCTCGCTAAACCCGCATTGTCGCTAAACCCTGCAGACTGCAGGAAAGTGTTGAACTGCTCAAGCCATACGAGGGTGGGTATTTGTGACCGTCAACCCTTTGCCCACGCTTAATTTATTTTAACGCTCAAATGCTGACATAGGTTCATCAATCGGACACAATCACACAAAGGCTTCTCTGCACAAACAACCACATATCATTCATGGATGTTTCGTATTTGTGCCACATTTTTCTTTTTGCTGCCCTCCGCCAAATCTTCCACGATCGGTAATAGAATAACGAGTCCGAAATGAGAGCACTCAGAGGATTCCACAAACTCTTGCCAACACAGCAAACTCTTGTGCATCTTACTGTACAGAGGCAGCGCTTGCTTGTATCAAAGAAACAGTTGCAAATTTCCTTTCGGCGAAAGTACCGGTTGCGAGCGTGTCAGTTGCGAAAAAAGCAGTTGCAAGTTTCTCCGTTGTGAAAAAACCAGTTGCGAGTTTCCTCGTTGCGAAAAAACCAGTTGCGAATTTCCTTTCGGCGAAAGTACCGGTTGCGAACGTGTCCGCTGCGAAAAAAGCAGTTGCAAGTTTCTCAATTGTGAAAAAACCAGTTGCGAGTTTCCTCGTTGCAAAAAAACCAGTTGCGAATTTCCTTTCGGCGAAAGTACCAGTTGCGAACGTGTCCGTTGCGAAAAAAGCAGTTGCAAGTGTCTCAGTTGTGAAAAAACTATTTGCGAATTTCCTTGTTGCAAAAAAACCAGTTGCAAATTTCCTTTCGGCGAAAGTACCAGTTGTGAGTGTGTCCGTTGCCAAAAAAACCATTTGCAAGTTTGTTCGTTGTCAAAAAACCGGTTGCGAGTTTCCTCTCGGCGAATTTCCTTTCGGCGAGAGTGGTTTTGCGAAATTCCTTTCGGCGAAAGTGGAGTTTACCGTTGAGATTTGAATTCTTTTTTTTTCTGCGTGGAGGCAGTCACTTATGGGGTTGCAATTATGTACCCTGGGCATATACAGTTGTCGGCAAAGAGTCGTAGCACCCTCATTGTTGATAGAAATGTTATCGACGGAAAGATGGAACAAATAGGGCCATAGAAAAGTTCCCGTGGAACGCCCGATGCGACAACACAGGGTTCAGATCGTTCTACATCTGTGACTACTCTCTGAGACCTATATAATTCGGGTATAGCTTTCAATCCTTTTTGCAAACAATTCTCATACAGACCAAACTTCCCAGCTTTTGATATTATTCGTTTGTGGAGAAGGTACCTCAACAAAAGCTTTGCTGGAGTCAGGAGGATGGCGTCAACTTGTCGCATTGCGTCAAGTGATCTGGAAATGTCTTCACAGAATTCAAGCAGCTGATGAGATTCGAAACTTTTTCTTCTTGTCCGCCTCAAATGCCTGATGCATATGTACCAATCGTTGGTGGTCCTGAAATAATAGGACGATTTCTCAGTGTGCTAACCCTTATAAAAGGGAAACGAGTAATTTCAGTGGTCCTGAAATAAGAGGACAAGTGTCACGACAGTTGCAGAATTTCAGTGGTCCTGAATTAAGAGGACAGGTATCGTCGCAAGTGAATCGCCCCGGATTCAAGGGCGTTGTGATATTATCAAAAGTTCCTGATAAGAACACGTCTCGTCGGCACAAGCGCCGGAGTAATTAAAGTTGGTACAAGTGAGCCTAAAATAAGAGGCTATAAATTCTCATTGGTTTTGATGTGGTCAAATTCCAGAAAAGTCCAGAGGAGTGCAATACGTTTACCCAAAGAATCAGTTTCCCCGAAAACACAAAAAAAAAAAAAACAATCCAAAAGGAGGTTTCCCCAATTCCATAAATTTTAATATTTGAAGAGCCCCGGGTTTGACACTATTAACATTTGTTGGGCTCCAGAAAAGGGCAAATCCCCACTTTTACCAATATAGGCCCTACGTGAAGGGGATTCTCTGTCAACTCTATCCCCTTCCCTTGGACTGTCGTCCAATGCCCAAACGCAACAGTTTTGCACCCAAGGGGCCCACCGCAAGTTCGCCAAAGAGCCTATTGGCCATGGCAAGCTCTTGGTGTGCCCCGGGTGAAAAATCAGTTGCGAATTTCCTCTCTGCATGTCTTTCTGCGAGCCTCGTGCTGCGAAAAACGAAAAAAAATATTTCGGATGCATCAAACGCGGAATATGATTTTACATATCGACGTGTCGGGCGATTTTGCTTGGGTGCCATGCATCAAAAATGGCATGATCCCCGCAAATCGCATCGCCATCTTGCAATCAGAAGAACTTGGTTAAATTCACGAGAATGTCAGATTTTTTTTCTTTGAACTGGTTTCGACAAGATTTTCCTTTTCCTTGAGACTTCGAACAACACACAAAGTGCTGGCTCTGTGCTGTTGCTGCCGAATTGAAACCCACCATCATGCGGGTGAGTTGTGGAACTTTTTGAACACCCTCTGTTTTCAGTTTTGTTCGTTTGGAGTCCCACTGCGTGAAAGCCTGCACTTTTGTGTGGCCCTTTCCCCCGTTTGTCTTGGTTTGTCATTCGGAGTTCAGTGGTTTTCTTCTGATCCATTTCCCACCCCCTCTGGTTGCCATCTGTATCAGGAACATTCCTTTTTTCACTGCTTTGTTTCCTGCTCACAATAGCTCAGCATTAATAATGCATGCAATGCTGAGCATGCAGCAGGGTGGATATGGTGCACTCATAGAGAAAGTTTGTATCTATCTGCATCTGTATGGGTGCGCCAGCCGCTAACGGTGCTCCTCAGAAGATCTGCTGGGGATATGGGCAGGGGTGGTGCAGGAACCCGACCATGGAAGATGGAGTTGATGTGGAACACTGATGCAGAGTGGTGGTGTGCTTGTAAAGCAGAGGCATTCAAACCCAGCAATGCAAGGGTGCCAACACTTCAGTCTTTCGGCCCCTCGACGAAAATGGAGTGAATGGAAAAAATAGAGGGAAATGTGTGGACTTTTTCTTGAGAGCCCACCAGGCGTCCTTGTCAAGGAACGGGCCCTTGTCTGTTTGTGCAAGACCACACTACATTCTAAAGACCTGACGCTAGATGCCTTTCAGCATTGCAACAGAAGAGACAAGAATAGCTTTGGGTATGCTTCGCTGGTCCGCTAGAGGCGCAAGAAGAACACAGAAGGGGAAAGGAGAAGAGCATGGCGAAGCCGGTCCAAGACAAAAAGCCACCTCAATCAGTGCATGTTTCTGTCTGTTGCTTTCCATTCGCCTGTGTCCAAACACACTTTGTCTGCTGGCAGTTTGACCAGGAAAAATCTTCGTTTGACCAAGGCAATGCTATCGTTGCATGCCCGGTTGCAAATCCTGGTTGGCAGGGTCTGGCAGTGAAAACATCAGTTTTCATTTCCGCAAAGAGAAGACAGGAAAATCGAGTGGTGCCGCAACCTTTCAATTTTTTGGATTTTTGGGTTTGCAAAAAGTACCCCATTATCAATACCCCATAAAATACCCAAAATCATACATACCGCAATGGTTCAAAACTGCAAACATCAATGCGTCAATCAAAGGAATGACGGAAATCAGCGCGAAAAATATTGGGAAAACAATATCGACAATAACAACAAAAATGTCGGCAGGCCTGTATTATGTTCAAAATTTCACCTTTTTCAGGTATAGGAACATACACACTCGAAGACGAAGACCTTCAGTGGGAAGGCTGAAAAAAAAAGTCTTGAGTCATGGAATGCAATGAGCGAGTAATTCTATCTCGGAGTATTTCGATTTTTAATGGGGGTTTGAAAATAGAGTGAAGTAGCTTGTTCCAATCATCAGAAGTTCGGTTGATAAAGGAAAATTTTCCAACATCTCTCTTGGTGTGCAATTCGAAGATGGTCATGGTGTGCGATATTGCAGATCATCTTAACTTTATCATTGACACACGTTTCACTTCCTAACACCCAGTTTCTGTTGCTGTGGCGTTTTCAGCCGCTTCTCACTGCAGGCGATTCATGCCACGCAATGAGTCATGGCTGTTGATAGGTGAATCCTGCCGCAGGCAATGAATCCTCGGTGTTGAACGTGTGAGGATTTGCTGCCTGCCTTGAAGGGTCGGGATACTTTGGTTCGAAAAACGAAAAGATCGAGATGTCGCAAAATCTACACCAAATCCGAGTTAAACTGACCCAACCTAACCTATACTACACTATCTCAACCCAACCTAACCTGTCCTCACCCATTCTACCTTTTTTAAAGCCATTCGGACTAAAAGTTTTTCGGACCAGGTATGTTCCCGCCTTGAACCGGCTAAATCTGCCGCAGGCGATCCTGCCACATGCGAATCCTGCCACATAGGCGAAAGCTGCCGCCACCGAAGTGGCTGGCCTCGGGAGAGAAAATTGGTCGTCCACCCTCGAACTTGGATTCGATCTGATTGATAACCATTTATCCACCGCAGCGCAATTACCTAATTCAGGACCAGAAATATCATCAAAATATTTGACAAGAAGGGCGAATCTCTGACCAAAACTGTGAATGCGATCGAAATAAATAAATAACCAGAAACCTTTGGGTTAGTTGTCAAAATCCTTGCACTGCTGTGAGCAAAGACAGAGAAACTGAAATAGTTGCTAAAGTAAATAGGAAATCGATTAAAAACGCGTTCTGTATTTTTGTGAAACAAAAGCTAGCCACAAAACATTTTGCCACCGTTTTTCTAACAGAAAACCTCAGAAGTGCCAACTTTTGGCGCAATTTTGATGATTCCTGCAGGTACAATGAGGCCTTCGAAATTCTCGTGGTCATTTTTGCCCCTTATGCTCCGGTCTCCCCTCTCATCTCAGCACAACTTCACTCTCTTATCGATAATCAGTTGTAAAAATTCTGCTCTGCAATTGTGTGTCAAAGGTGATGGATGTCCAGGTGTAGGCAGGTGCAACCAAAGTTCCATCTCAAACCATTGTCTCGAAAAGTGAAAAAAATGTCCGGAGTTTTGTCTGGAACACATTCACCTCTGTGTGTTTCCATTCCTCTTCTCTGTGTTCACCGTGCGCCTCTGCCGGAGAAAAATCAAATCCATTTTGTCTCTTCCTTCCGAAAGATAGCGTCAGGTCTTTAGAATATAGTATGGTCTTGGTTTGTGGCCATAGATTGTGGCCTGTGCTGTGCAGATTTGTACAGTCAACAGGAACATGTGTGTTTCTGGTCTGGTCTGAATGTGAAGGAAGGAAGACATTCTCCTCGAAAGTGATTTTGCAGCACAAGCGATCTAAACGCCTGTTCGTTGTTTTGTCTTCCCTCATCCCTGTGATCCCTGTCAGTCCCGCTGGAGTTGTATTCATCACCATCAAGTGGACCAATGGAGCCCTGCAAAACACCATTTTCAGACAGAACCTGCGCCATGTCACTTTGTCACCAGATGAGTCGTCAGTCGATCACGATATCTCAAGGTCAATCCGATTCAGCCTGTTCATTTTCTCACCTGGCGCAGTTTGTTCTTTTGTCCAACATCCAATTTCGTTTTTCCACGGGACCACAGTGGTTTGATCTCGCAGTTGTCATCAAAGTCTCTGTTCTTCATTCCTCAAGGCATCACACCAGTCCAAGGGCGGGCCAGTGCTCAGCTCATTTTGAATTCTGACCTCAGGACCCTGACGCGTTTCCTAAGACTCTCAGTTTCGACGTCAGGCCAAACATTGAAGTGTTCTTCTGGCTCGATTCTCCTCTGCTCAGCATTCCGACATCATGGTCCATTCTTCTTCAGGACGCGATTCGGTGCCAGCAGTTCTCAGATTGATCGTCCTACAATCTGACACTTCCACATCAGTTCGTTTCGTCCTACAGTCCAGTTCAGCTTCAATCGAAACCAAATTGAAAAACCTCGTCCTGTTCATTTCAACCTCGTCCAGATATTTCAACGTCTTCATTCGACAAAAAAGTGTTCAAGGTGCAAATCTTTTCAGCCCACTTTTTTGCCTGTGTTGCATCTCGACCGTTTCTGCAGTTCTGACATCACCATCGAGCCGATTCGACGACATGGGAATAATCTTATTTATCACATGTCATTTAAGGCCATGAACAACTGGACAATCTGCGATGTCTTTCAGGTAAGCCTCTTTCTTAACGCTGCGTCTTCTATACTCAGACATTCAAAATACGCGGGCCATTGGAGATGTTTGTCCGACTTTTGAAGTACGGGGCAATGTTATTCCCCATCTAGTAAGCGCCGTTAAATGCATTCCTTCATGTGTTGTGTTTTGCGGCGCATGAGAAATGGGGAATTGCATTGCCCCGTGCTTCAAAAGTCTGAAAAAAAATCGCCTATGGCCCGGGTATTCAGAATGGCTCCGTATAACAATCGGGGCAAAACTATGTGTAAATTTGTTCTGCGAAGGGCCAATTTCAGTTGAGATGCTGAGAGGTCAGGGTCAACCGCCTCTTATGCTCTGAAAGGAGGCTCAAGCTTTGAAAGGAGACTCAAGCTCTAAAAAATGCGCGATCTCAGGCGTCCAAGTGTAAACCTGATTTTTCGCTCCGCACAATCACTGACACAATCTTCCTATAAAAATACCTTGGTGTCACAGCAGCGCGTTTTATTGTCAATGACTTTCATTCAACACACCAACAGTTTGACAAAGTTTGCAGAATGTTGCAAAGCCTTTTTCACGATCAATTTTTATGTTTTTGTGCCGGCATTCCGTAATGTTTTTTCTCTTGCAATTTTCAATTTCTGACCTCTTGAGTTTGGTATTCTTTATTTGTTCGCATTTTTCGAGGTCCTTCTGTTGGAAACGGTCAATGTTTGTTCGCAGATGATGAGATACTGATGGATGTACAAAGGTATTGACACACTGACAATATTCTGCTGATTTTGTTTTCAGGCAATCCTGCAAAATCTTTTTTCTAACTTGTTGATTTTTTAGTAAAAATTAAAGGGCAAAACATTCGTCGTATCTTTTAAAACAGACCATGCGTCAATGTGTGTCTCGACTATCTCCTGGCTCACATATTCGCTTCTGGCAAAAGTCAGGTGACAGATAAAAAAGTACAAGTTTTTGTGAGTTGACAAATCAATGGCTACCATCCAGAATGGCGTTCTTCCTGTCAGAATTCATTCCGATCACAATTCATTCAGATATCAATCCAAGCTGACGCCTTTCCGAGTGGACGTGAAATAGACCAAATTAACAAATTGACCAAATTGTCAAAAATAGACGTCATTCCGTGGACCAAACACCGAGTTGCATTCAACTTGCGGTGTGTTACAATTTGCGGTGCACGACGGAGACAATCAAATTGTCTTCATTTTGCTTTGCGCTCAATATGTTTCCTGTTTTCAAAAACCATGCCTGTCTTTTTTCAGATGCCCTCGGACCTTGAGAAAGGCTATGTCATCTGTAGACAATGCCATTGTATCCTTGGCCGAGACTTCATCCATCAAAGGATTATGGAACGAGGAAAAGAGACGGATAAGTGTTCAACGGCAGTAATCACGAAATCAAATGCTTCAGAGCGTCATCAAAAGATCATCAGCGTCTTTCTCATCGGATTAAGGGAACAGTTAACGGTCGCATCACGAGATTCACAAATCCGCAGATGTGAGAAACTCCAACAGGAATGTGTCATCCTCGCATTAGCAGTCACTTTCCATCATTCATCAAAGTGCAGTGAGTGCAGTGTCGCGTTCGACTTCCAACGATTGTGTTTCACTTATTGGCATCCAACAATTTTCGACTTGTCGCACGCGGTGACCTCTGAAAATCGATTTTGTGGGTCAATTGTGGGTCGAAACCGTGTCTTTCAAAATTATCGCGCAATTCAAGGTCTTTTATGAGCTTTTCAAACACGGTGCAATGGAATCCAAAATGCTGTGTTTCGCGAAACATTTCAATTTACTTGCCCGAAACTTGTGAAGGGCAACCAACCTTCGCATGTACCTACCTAAATTTACGCACGATTCTCGATTCTCGTCTGTCAAGTGCAGTTTTGCGTGTGATTAAATGTCTGGTCTTGCTGCGATGCGATCCATGGAAGTTCAATTGAAATCTTCAAAGTTTTTTTTGGAATAATTTGTGAATAATTCTTCTTCAACGGTGGCTTGGCCTGTGGGCCTGCGAATGTTGGATCTAGTATACTGGCGGCGAAAAAAGATTACCCATACATGTGAAAAATTCCATTCATGAGATTTTATCAAAAACTCCATGCTGTAGAAATAAAAGATCCTCTTTCACCACTAATGTCAAAATCTGACACCTCTTGAAAGCTCCGCTGCAATTTGGCGCTTTAATTTCTGCCATATGCATAAGAATAAAAAGAAAAAAAAAGTTTCGGAGGCAACAGTTAAATGGGAAAAACACATGTATGAGTAATCTTTTTCCGCCGCTACTATACATTTTCAAACCTCGACGCTTTTACCATTCCATCATGGTTTGTTGCAATCTGCCGCTTTTGGTCCCAACGCTTTTTTGTCTTTGATGAAAACGAGTAAAAAGACGAAAATTTGATTTTCGGAGGCAATATATGAATGAAAAAAACAGAGCCTCAAGGTAAAACGGTGCCGCCGAGAACACAACACCGCTTGCAGCGGCCATTTTGAGCGGTGACTTCACAACAATGGATGGTGCGAGAACATGTGAAAACGGGAAAATGCAATGAGAGAACGTCGTTGAGTTTCTCTTAATCTGAAAGATTTTAATGAAAGTTTTGCATTGAAAGCTGAAGGCAATTTCAGATTTGTGCAGCGTTTCTCTTATCGAATAAAATGTGGAAATCATTCGGGAAATTATGGATCATCTGGAAATCGTGGATTCATCAAAACCCGTTGCTTTTTTCGAGAGGAATTATTCAAATGCAATTATTCGGGGTCCCACCAAATTTAGCTAAAGACAATCAGAACTGCGAGAGAAAAAACCATCAACCAACGTGACGTCACACATCTTGCGAGCCAACCTTGTGTTCTCGGTGGCACCTATCAGAGCCAATGTGCGAGCAGAACGTTGAAAAGAACAAGTGAAGGAACAGTGCATTATTGAACATGGGGTAAAATGGGAGCAGAAATGAGACCAAAATGTGTGCTGCTGGATTGCGGCGTTAAAAGGGATGTGCGCATTGAAGGATATGCGCATGAATGGCGGACCGCGTTGCGATGTCAACAGAAAGTGAAATTTCTATTGAACAAAGCGACGGTTTTTGATGTGGCTTTCTATGGTGTAAAGCTGAAGAATGAGCGCTTTCACGCCCATGTACGTGTATAATGATACCAACCTTTCGTCAGGCAAAACTCTAAAGTCATTTCAGGAACAAAAGTGCTCGAGTTTCGGAGTTTTGAAATTCCGGGTTCCTGACACGTATTTTCAAAGATTGTGCAATGTTTTCCATTTCACCACAGTTTCGACCTGCGGAAGAGTTGCAGATGAAGCCTTCCACTTTCAAAAAATGCCAAAGTCATTGAATTTGAATACCATTCCGCAATTTTATGACCAGAGAAAACCCGACACGGCAGCACCGTTTTGTTTATGAGCGGGGAAGAGGCCGCGACTCCCTATGGAAGTTGCGGGCTATTCCCCGTTGAAAAACAAAACGACGCTGCCGTGTCGCGTTTTCTCTGGTCATAAAATTTTTGCGAAATGGTATTCAAATTCAATAATTTTGGTATTTTTAGAAAGTGGAAGGCTTCCTCTGCAACTCTTCCGCAGGTCGAAACCATGTTGTGACATTAAAACTTTTTGAAAATACGTGTCAGGAAACCGGAATTTCATTACATCGAAACTGGAGCACTATTGTTCCTCAAATGATTTCAGAGTTTTTTCACTTGTGTGAAAGCGCTCATTCTTCAGCTTTACACCATAGAAAGCCACATCAAAAACCGTCGCTTTGTTCAGTAGAAATTTCACTTTCTGTGGACATCGCACCACGGTCTGCCATGCACTCGGATGTCTTTCAATGCGCACACCCCTTTAAAGGCTGCAACAACGCAACTTTTTGTGTCACGAAAATCCCGGAGTTCCTCCACTTCTTCTTTTAAACCTTATGGTGCGAATATCAAACGCGAGCCGTCATTTATACGGAGCCATTCTGAATACCCGGGCCATAGGCGATTTTTTCAGACTTTTGAATCACGACACAATGTTTTCCCCATTTCGTATGCGCCGCAAAACACATTACATGAAGGAATGCATTTAACAGCGCCTTCTTGATGGGGAATAACATTGCCCCGCGCTTTAAAAATCTGACAAAAATCTCCTATGGCCCGGGTATTTTGAATGTCTGAGTATTTTGAAACAAAGGACGAATGAAAAAAGGAAATGACAATGGGAGTGAATGACGGGTTGCGGTGCGTCACCCACAAAAAGTAAACAAACAACATATCTTGAACATGGATGACGGATTTCGATGAAGCTTTTCGTTCTGGAAAGCTGAAAAATAACGAACATCTAAAACGACATGTTCAAATTTTTACGCGTGTGTGTTCTTGTTTCGGAAAACAAAATAGAGCCTTCGTAGCGCGTTCGCTTGCAACAAAAACATCAAGATGTTTCAACGCCAAAGCTTTTGGTGCAACAAGAAAGCTGAAAGTTTCCTTTTTTCAATTCTTCCACATGCCAAAGGGAGGTCAGAACAGAAACAATCGCCCAATTTTTGAAAACCTTCCTCGATTTTTTAAATGATTTCGGAGTTTTATCCGCGAAACGTTTTGAGTTCTTCGGTTTTGAAATCGCCAATCACTGAAAAAACACTTGTGAGAAAAGCAACCAAGAGAATGAGATGTGGGCATATTCGAAGCTCATTTAAAACTCTTTGGTCAGAGGCGAAGTTCCGAACACCGCCACTTGAGTTATCGGGTCACACTCTCACCATTGAGTTTGGCACAGTTTCACGTTTTGCAAGAATGTCGTGTCTTTTGTTGAGCATCCAGCGATGAAGAAAACGTTTTTCATGGCCCCTCAGGATACTGGTGTTGTGGTGCAATCTTTGCCAAATGAATACACAAGATCTCATTTCATTTAGGCCACAGATGCGAAGAAGGTATGACACAGATCATGATTCAGGCGCGGGATATGATTCAGAAAGTACAGCAGAAAAATAAAAATGCGCCCATCCGGAACCCAGAGCGAATGCTCCATGAAGCAAGGCTGCGAGAAATACATGCAGAGTTGTGTCGCGTGCAACGCAACACAAAATGCACGGAAGAAAAGAACTTTGCTTGGATATTGAGACTTAACAGCCCCAGAAAAGAGAATTTTTGTTTGTCGCCCCCATTTCGCCGGATATTTGCAGAAAGGCCAACTTGAGGTCACGTTGGCCTACCTGTCGACCACAGGTCTGGTTCTCTGGAACCGTCATTGGCAACTAAAATCTGAACCGAATAGAATTTTGACCAAATTCGCATTTTCGATCGGTTCAACAAACAGGTCATCCAACTTCACGCAAAATCGGCCGACCAATTGATATTCGAATTTCCGGCGAAACAAAGCGTTCCCGTATGCAGAGTCTATCAAAAATTCTCGAACACAGGAGAAATTTTAATGGTCTGACCAACACAGGGGCCATCTAATTTCAACAGGGTCTGATGCAACTTCACGCCATGCACGTGTGTCATGATGTTTTGCGGCGCAATGTTTCCATGTATTCAAACAGGCGACTAAATGAAAAATGAACTTTCATCCTTGATGAGTTTTGGAAAGGATGTCTATTTCTCAACAAAAAATCAAGCGAGAAACATCTTATCCATTGCTGGCAAAATGTGATGCCGGGCCACCTTGAAGCAGTGTTCAGTTTCCGCCGTCCTTTTTTCGGGGTTGTGTCACAGAATCGTGATGCATCGTATACGATGCATCACGATTTTTACACCATCACGATTCTGTGACGGATGAGATGAGGGATAGTGTGACAGATGAGATGAGGGAGGCAGACCCAGGCGTAAGTTATTTCTGGGACAGAGGAAATTCAGAAAGCCAAATAAAATATTTGCCGCAAAAAGACTCCCTGAATCATCACCTTTTACACGCTCACGCATTTCAAGGGGCCATTATAAAAATGTCAAGTGACTTTTTCGCAAATAAAATAAATTCAGTGTTACTATGCCCCCTCTAAAAAAGGCACACATTTCACTGTCAATTGTTTGATCACATAGTTTCTGTTCCCTTCAAAAGAAATACGCGTTTCTCCAAATTGATCATCAGTGTTTTGCGAGTCGGTCCTATTTGAATTCAGCGCAGTCTTTCAGAAAAATGCCAACTATTTGAGATGGCGAAATTCCATTTTCACTTTCTCAATCTGCTGACACCAAATTCATGAGTCCATGTGGTGTTCCTGGGAAATTGTTCCAAATTACAGCTCACTTTTCCTTCACGCTTAAAAACCACAAAGGAATGTCTTTAAGTTAGCCATCGAGTTTTCCTAATTTGCGTTTAAAAAACAACAATTCCTCATTGTATTTAAAAAATATAACTTGTCGTCTAATTGTTGTTGTTTTCGTTCTTTTTTCCTCTGACACGGCGGAGTCAAATCCAAATTTTTATTTTTCATGAACTGGACACAATGCAATTCACCAAGAAATTTTTGTCTGATTATGTGACATCCCATCGACGGCGGTGTTCATCAGAAGAGGTCCCTTCTTGAGCATCTTTGATTCCCAAAAACTTCGCCACGAAATCCAAATCATGATCGATTTTCCGTGTCCCATAGGTCCGCGTGGGCCGTGGACCAGCAAAGATTGGTCTCGGTGGTGCACATAGGCAATTCAATGGCACTTTCGTGTTCTCCATGTAGCAGCGTTCAGGGGCGCTACGCATTTGCGTTTCTGGCCCAATCCCGCCTGGCACATGAGAAGAAACTCTCCATCAGTGATACCTTCGTTGTTGAAGAAGCACTTTTCATCAACATTGCAATCAACACCAGTACGATATGTCTGGTTGAAAGTCGGTGCTTAAGATGCGTTCACTCAACATTTACACCGAAGGACAGTGATGATTCGTTGAAGCTGCATTTGGCATCAACGTTTTCTAAATATTAGCGGCAAATTATGAGGTTGAAATGCGGCATTCAAGATGTATTTACGCAGCATTTGCGGTGAACGGAGACCAACCATTGTTGAAAGTGCGTTGAGCATCAACGTTTGCTAGACACAAAGAGAAGCATCCTTGTCCTAGAGGCGGTGTTTGAAAAGCATTCATTCAACATTTACGCTAAATGAATACCGCCAGTGTGAGAGTGGTGTTTTTGACGTGTTGACCATAAACGTCCACAATGAACGTTTAATCAACATTTTGTAAGCGCCCATTTCAACCATTTAGATCAATATTGACGCTTGTCAAAATAAATGCTGAGTCAACTTGAAGGTAAACAGGGCGTAAACGTTTATGCTGAATATTGATTAAACAAATTTGGCTGCCTGGGTGAGCAATGCCCACAATAAAAATCACGTTTACTATCCTGTAGGACTGTGTGAATCATGATTCGATTCGAGGATTCGATTCGAAAATCGCGAATCTGACCAGATTCGATTCGAAAAGATTCGATTCGAGACATGTGGTGGGATTCGAATCAAGATTGGAGATTTGAAGAAAAGGATTCGATTCGAAAGGATTCGCTTCGAAATTGGACAACTGATTCGGATTCGATTCGAGATTCGAACCTTAGGGATTCGATTCGCAGGATTCGATTCGAAAGCCGATTCGCACAGCCCTACAAGCTAGGGCTTAGGGCAAAGGCAAGGAGGTTAGGTGGAATGACCAAAAGTATGGGTAAGTGGGCATTGTGTCGTCCAGAAATGATGAGATGGATGTGGAAAGGTGCTGTGGTGCCAGCTCTGACATATGGTCAGGAGGTATTATGTTTGGGAGCGGGGGTTGAAGGCCTTTTGAACAGTGTCCAGAGAGATGTTGGTTTGAGGGCCATGGGGGGAAATAGGCTGGTAGCTCAAGCTGGGTTGGATGGAGAGTGGGCATGTGCACGTTTTGAGATAAGAGAAGCTAGAGCTAAGATTGGATACTTGGCAAGGCTGCAATACATGGATCGGGACCGGTTTGCGAAGAAGGTTTTCATGTATGTGCAGGCAATGAGTAGTGGAACATCATGGCTTACCTCCTTTCGATAATGCAGCCGACGGTCGCGTTCCCTTCCCATCCCTTCCCCTCCCTTCCCTGGTATATGATGAACCTCTGCTGTTCACAATTGATGATTGCCTTTATGGCATGAAAACCTGTAGAACAGAGTAAATCTGATACCGATACCGATACCGATGGCAAAAACGGATTCGTCAAATTGAACGGTGGAAGGGTACATTAGGGTGGGGCAGGTACATGGATCTGGAATCCGAGAAAGAGTGTGTACGCAGAGAAAGGAGAGAGATTGAACAGGAGCAGTGGCATCGGTGGAGAAGGGAAGTGTCACAAAAAAGCTCACTGACTGGGTATTCTGCAAAGGATCAAATGAGTTGGGATGGAATATATGATGGTTCTTTTGGCAGCGACTTGTTATTTCGGGCCAGGGTGGGTGCTCTAGAAACTGCGAGACGGTTGCGTTGGGTAGATGGGAAGGAGGAATGCAGGCTCTGTGGGGCAGAGTCAGAGGACTTGTGCCACATATTCCTGTGGTGCAAGTCAATGATTGCAGAGAGACGTTTTTATGGGTGGATGGATATGGACAGGGGTGTTCACAAAGATCAGGAATGGGCGCTTGTTCGTGAGAGACTGGGAATAGGGAGGGAGAAGGAATCGGACCAGTGGGTGGAACATGCGAAGCAATATCTTGTGAAGTGGAAGGGAAAGGTTTCTGCTGCCTAGGAGTGAGGGTGGTGAGAGATTTTGTTTTTCTTTATCTATTTTTTTTTCGGATCCGATCTGGTGCATTGCCACGGGGTTGATATACATGAGGTTTGGGAAAGGGTCGGGGACCCACGCCCAGACCTAAGCCGGGAACCTGCCCGGAGACGGCGGCCCATGCTGGCGGCCCCCCACTGCGTGGTCAGTGCAAAACCTTTTTCACGCAGCTGGGAAGAGGGAGTGTGCGTACTGCTGGCGAACACCGCTGGTGCTTCCGTGACTCCCTGCGCTATAGTTAACCGTGCTTATGCCGGACAGCGCTCTCGCCGCGTGACTGACACAAGGCGAACCATTCCCCCGTTGTTGTGCACTGGAAAGGGGAAGTTCTCATCTTTATTTCATTTAATTTACTTTCTTGCATCTCTCTTTTCTTTTTGCATTTCTTTATGTCATCTTTATTTCTTTTCCTTTTGTTCTTTTTAAAAGCTGCCTCTTTTGAAGTTGCTTTGCTTCCTTCCTTCATCCTTTTTTATCTTTCTTTTTTCTCCTGTTTTAGATAATAAACGAGTGTCAAGGTGAGCAGTTGGATGAACTGCGGTAAGGGATGTCTGACGAACTCAAGAGATGACACGGAATGAAGGACGAAGATTAATGACGAATGTGAAGGTGAACAGTTGTACGAACAACTGTGGTGAGGGATGTCTGCCGTGCTCGGGAGGTGAGACTGAATGGATGACGAAGGAGGTGTAATGACTACCTATGCCTAGCCCGAGAGATGATTGATCTGACGCTGAGCAAATGATGAAGGATTTGGCCAAAATTCAAAGCTAAGTTTTTTCTGTTTCGCTTTCATTCATTTTTGTCTTTAGGTAGGTAGGTAGGCCTGACTTAAACTTATCTTGGATTTCAGGGCAAGAGTAGCTTTGAACATGTTTGTGAAGGAGCAGTCTCGTTTGCATCTTTTGATGTTTTGCTATGTGGTTCAAGTTTGAGTTGGGTTAGATAGTGGTTAGGTATATCTATAATGTAGGTATGTAATTTTGTGTTGCGCTGGGGTTTTGTGAGTGAGTGAAAGATGTTTTTTCTTCAATTGTTTTGTCTTTTTAGTCGAAAGTAAATTTTAGTTGCGGGTTTTTGCCGAAAAGAAGGCATCATACCTTACGTCTTGTCTTGTCTTGTCTTGTCTTGGTAATGGGAAAACATCTGACGCACGCGTTCGCGAAAGAGAGGCATTCAGTTTGCAGAGAGAGGCATTCAGTTTCATTCAAAGAGAGGCATTCAGTTTGCCGAATTGGTAATTTTTTTTCCCCATTCTTGCACGAATCGAATCATTTGAATTTTATGACTGAATTTGTGACTTGTCATGTTTGGACATGGACATGTGTTTTTGTTTTGGTGACCATGATGTCACTTTTTGTGATTAAAAAAAAAAAAAAAGAGATGGCTGCCATCTAGTGTTATTCATTTAATTCAAGATGGCTTCCAGGCGGCATCCACTTGGTTGTTTGACTTTGCCATTCGGAATTTTGGATCAATGTTGACGATTTTTGAGCGCTTTTTTGCAAAAAAGTTTTCAATTTTTTGTTTGAGATTCG
>JASGXE010005369.1:0-24254 GCA_030068105.1 Sinentomon sp. SZTP_YWyxl
AACGATTTCGAGGTCGCTGGAGACAGTTGTACGATTTTCAACCAAAGAACTGTCTAGGGAAGAATGGATGGCGAGAAGAACACCCCCACCGCGTGAGTTGAAACGGCGGTCCTTCCTATATATTCTGAATTCAGGAGGGAATATTTCAGTGCTGGCAATGTCCGGCTTTAACCAGGTCTCGGAAAGAACGATGACATTCGCGCAGCGGGCGTTCACTAACTCATGAAGGTCAACTCGCTTTTCAAGTCCGACCACAGAACGGCAGTTAAGAACAACAATGATTAGCTTTGCACTTGAAGGAGAAGAAAATGACGTTGACACGCCAGGGGTGCGCAAAAGACGACTATTTTCACCTTTCGACGCAGAGGCAGCTCTGCAAATCTTTGAATTTGCACCACAAAGACAGTTGATCTCGCGGCCCAAGTGGCTTGAGGCACAATGTTGGGTGGTAGTGGCAAAGACAGGTGGCATCCCCACCCCCTCCATCGCAACTGACGGATCAGTACTGGCCATCCCGCTTCTGCTGCTGGAATGCACTACAGAAGCAGGAAGGCGAGCAGTGATCCCAGTTAGGATGGGCGGGGAAGGTAGCCTTAATTTTTTGAATGGGGAAGTACACATGGGTATGCACCTCCAGGCACAAAATATTTCTTGTTCCACGAAACGATCGCATTTGGGGCAGCCATCACAAGCAATGAAACTTTGTAAGAGTTTTCTGTGCAATAGAAACAAAGTCTCTCTCTTTTAACCTTTGTTGTAATGTAGCACATTCATTTCTGCTTACTTGGATAACGGTGGCAACAGATAAATGGAAAAACCATGTATGTGGAATCATTCAATCATCACTGCTGTGGACTCATTTTGTGGAAAAGACTGGCAATTTATTTTCCTTCATATTTTTATCGTTTTTTCAAAATTCCCTGACTCTGCATGATGTGAAATTCCAGGGTTTAACCTTCATGTCCTCTTCCTGTTTCTGTTGTCATCTCTTAGGCACTTCGGCTGAGCAAAACGGCCCTAGGAGAGACCACCATAGGACAGATGGTCAACCTTCTCTCGAACGACGTCAATCGATTTGACCAGGCCACAATTTTCATACATTATCTCTGGATCGGGCCATTACAAGTGGCCATTTCAACCGCCGTGTTGTGGATGCTGCTGGGCCCTTCCTGCCTGGTTGGAATGGCTCTCATCCTTCTGTTGGTACCACCTCAGGGTGAGTCAAAGCGACATCGTACAAAGCCCGCCAGATGGCTTGGAGCAAATGAGAAAAATCCAAGATTTGTCTTTCAGTATCTATATCATGTTTTATCTGTTTCAAGCGTTATGAGCTTCGTTACTGTCTTGCATTTATTATGTCCATTAACATTATTTTTCTTTTCATTCAATCAATAGGTACTTACCGCTAAGGAATGACAGGCATGCATGGTAGGTTACACTCTCCCATGTCAATCACATCCATTTTGAATTAACGACCCCCAGATTGTTCTTTGAGCTCGTGTGCTCGAAGACTTTTTGCGGATGATGTATAGAATAGAGATAGAGACACTAAGATTTTTGTCCCAAATGTTGCAACGCAGGCATATGCGAGCACAAGAATGTGAGTTTAGAACCAAGGCGTGGTTCCAATGTCATTTTCATGACATTTTATTGACGTAATGAATGACAAGAGGTTATCATTTTTTTTTTCGATATGATTTTTTATACGAAATTCGTACGCGTTCCGAAAATGATACAAAATAATTCCAAAATGTTATGCAGACCGAAAATGTTCCAAAACTGTATTGTTCCGAAAATATTCCGAAAATGTTCCGAAGAGCTGTTCCAAACACAAAAATGTTCCGAAATGTTCACTTTCATCTAAAGCTTCTGTTAAGAAGGCGATCCATTCGGAAACCTCTACTTTAGAGTGTTTTAGATTGCTTTTCTACACATACCTCTCTCCAGGTGTATTGGGTAAGATTTTCTCCAAGCTTCGGTTTTCCACTGCAGAGAGAACGGACATCAGAATTCGAATAATGAGTGAAATTGTTGGAGCGATGAGAGTGATAAAGATGTACACCTGGGAAAAACCATTCGCAAACCTGATCGATGTATCAAGAAGGTAGGTATGCTCATGAAATACCAACCACACACAAGCGATATTATTAGTTTAGAGAATGGTAGTTTGAAACACAAAAATTTGTAATGAATATCTTGTACAAAAACAACAAATCGGTCGATTTCCCTTTGTAACTCAACCTCAGGTTCAACTCAATAGAGCCAATTCACCAGACGGATGCATCTTTCAATGCAACAATGCAAAAGGAATAAGCGTTGTGCATAGAAATGAAATTTTAACAACACAAAATCTATCCATTGAATTGGCTATTGAGTTGAACCTGAGCGTGAGTTGCAATGGGGAATGCGCCCGATAAATTCGGAGCATAGAAATTTATGTGCGATTTCTGCAGTGAAAATGTGTGATATCTGATCCCTGTTTCTACACATCGAAGACGAAAAATCACACATTCGCAGCGCGTAATTTCACTTATTTTGAATCGGATATCACGCAAAAATAATTGACGAGTGCGGGAATCGAAACCGGTTCCTCGGTTCTTATTCGTTTCTTGATACCTGCTTACCAACTGCGCTACTGAGACGCGATGATTATTCCGACTTTTTTGTGGGTATTTGAAGGCGACCGCGTCACGCAGCATGGAAGGAGGCGGTGGTTTTACCAATGCCGCACCACCGCTCTGATCCCTCACCCGTCTGGCAGGATACGGTTCACTCTGCTGCTTTGCCGCAACCTCCCGTCTGTTGCATTTCTCTAACAGGGCATAAGGAAAAACTCATTTTGTTACGAAAGTGTATGGAAACGTAAGATTTGTTTGTAATTTTATCTGTTTGGTCGAAATGAGTGATATCCAAACATCAGAGGGCATTTGAGTGATTATCCACATCTCATGCAATGCGATTGATGAAATAGGTACATTTCCGCGTTTGCCTGCAGAATGTATCAAAGAATTCTCTCTGTGAAGCAAATTCCTGGGTCATCAAAGAACTTCAGAATGCATGCCGGATCAGTTTGGAGGCATTCGCTCACCATTGACTTTGCTGCCACATAGTTTCACGCGTCACAACTGGTCTTGTGTTTTGCAGCGCATCGTGCCATTGTAAGGCCAACTGGTCAGTAACGTTTATCGTCCTTTTTCTTAAAACTTTGACGAGAACAGTTTATTGCCAGTTCGAAAGCACGGTGAGTCATTCTCAACCTGCGGAGTGACGTTCCTTGCAGTCAGTGCCGGATTAAGGGAATGTGGGGCCCTGGACCCAGTTTTTTCGGGGGGCCCTGACCTGACGGCCTCCCCCTGGAATGCAAATTAAGAACTAAATTGTTGTGTTTTCCAAACAGATTCCTTATCCTCATTATTATAACCTATACCTTATCAGTTATCCTGACCCCAAAAACCCCCAAACCTTGCTTTTCCGCTTTTCGTTTGGGGGTGGGTCTTTTTGCATGGAATTAATGGAAAGTGCCAAATCCGCAGAGTTGCCATTGCATTCCAACGTTGACCGCCACAACAAACAACCACCAAACGACCAAACTAAGCCGAACGGAAAACCGAAAAATGTCAAAACACAAAAAACATGGATTGGTGGGATGAGAACAGAAGCAGAGTTGAGGCAAGAACGTCAGGCTGGTCCTCAGAGCCACGCCGAAAAGCCGTTCAGGCAATGGCGCAGAGCACGTGCAGGCAACTGGCAAGGCCGTAGTCGCAGACTCCCACTTCGCAGTGGAATTCGAAGAAAATTGCATGATGAATGCGAAGCGAATGCAACATTTACAAAACGTCATGCAATAATCCGCCGTTCACGTTTCACGAAGAAAGAGGCAAGGTCTGCAAAGTTCAGTGAAGGCATCTCTATGATCCGCACCTACCTTCGGGTGGCCAGCGATCATTCATTTTTCTCCCCTTTGGGCTCCTCAGTCAGGCCTCAGCACTGTCCCGGACGCCTATTCAAGCAATGCATACCGTTTTGGGCAATTTTCCATCTAACCACGTGTTAAAGTTCTGATCCCCCGTTTTTGAAAAATGGGGAAAAACGTATGAAACAAAGGAAAAAGGTCAGGCTGTGTTGGGTCACGTTAAGGCAGGTTAAGTAGGTTAGACAGGTTAGGTTTGGTTAGATTGGCTTTATTTTTCTCTTTTTCGTTACGCGCAAAATCGGGATGTGCCCAAATCAATGGGCATTTCTTACACGTAAATACGCGTCCCGGATGCGATTTTGCAAACCTTGCCGCGACTTTAGATGGCAGAGAGCGTTTTGTGCAAGAACGCTCGATTGGGGCCCCTCACTCGCAAGAAAAAAAATGTTGATTTTTCCAAACCAAAAGCTATCTGAAACTGACCTAATCCTGTCCCATCTCGGAAAAATTCATGCTCGCTTGGGGCCCCGACCTGCCATCTAAAGTCGCAGCAGGGTTTGTAAACTGGCGTCCCGGACTGTCCCCTGCTTTTGGGTTTTGAGAACAGAACACTTACGTGCAAATACATGTGTGTTGCGTTTGTGGGGTGGTTGGTTAGTGTATGCATGCTGACAGGCTCATGCATGCTGGTCACACTCACAGTGTCAATTTTCCCGGTATAGGCGGTGGGGTTCCCCTCTCTCCTCTCCTGTTTCTCTACTACCCTCTACCCTACCTCCACCACTCCACCTACCTTTTGGTTTTCCCCATGAAGTTTGTCTGGTACTTGCATTTTTTGACAAACTGAACTGAGAATTTGGAGGAAATTGGAAAGGAAGGCACGAAAAGAGAATTTCGTATAAAAAAAAGCAGCAGCAGGCAAACTGAGCGCAAAAAAGAGAGGGTTGTCCGGATTGGCCCCCAAGAGCCAGGGGCCCAAGAACACTGAACTGATACTTTGGTTGAGAATTGAAAGCAAAAAAGGATTTTGCAGAGAATCTCATCATCATCATCATCATCAACCGCCATCTGAGCTGACAGCCATACGGCCGGTGGCTCGGCGAGGAGGGCCACTCTGGCTGACAGCCATTGCCTCAACCATTTTACCTCAACCTGTCGGCCATTGTCCGACTCTCAACACAATAACATTAACATAACACTCACAACTTGTGACACACGCACAACTTGTGACACACTCTCTGCCACCAAGTGCAGAAAACTTTGCTAATATTTTCTTTCTTATCTAATATTATATGTATCTTTTTTTTTTTTTTTTTTAGCATGCAGTCATGCACAAAAGGTTAAACGTTCAGGAAAAGTCAAAACTGCAACCGAGCCTGAAATGGACAAAAGAAAATAAAACCTGAAACGACAAAAATAAAACAAAATTAAACCTGAAATGAAGAATAAATTAAGACCTGAAACGAAAAGAAGATGAGATCTAAAAAAGCAGAATGGTTAACCTTCGAGTATATAGAACAGTCAAAGTTTCATAATGCATGAAAATCGTTACGAAAAGCAGGCAAATGAAGTGAAACGTAAAAGTAAACGATGGGAATGAAATCCTGGGAATTTGTTAAATCAATGAATCTGCTTGAATGACAAAATGAAAGCAATAAACAAAGCCTTAACATGAATACAGGTTCTTTTGAAACCAGGCCTTGGATGATGCTTTACCGGAATGGTATAATTCACTCATTAAGTCCCGAGGCAGGGAATTCCAGTCACGGATAGTGCGAGGAATAAAAGAATAATGGCATACATCCTTGTTACAGCTTATTTGCTGGATTTTCATTCTATGGTCCCATCGAGAAGTATAATTTGGAGGCTGTATAGAAGATCTCAAGTCAGTTAGGAAAGAACATGAACTAGAATAGATGTGAGAGAGCAAGGCAAGCCTCGAGCATTTGCGTCTTCCAGCAAGAGAACACCATCCTAGGTCTTTAATCATAGCGGAGGGGCTATCAAATCTTGCAAATCGATTAGTTACAAATCTCGCCGCTTTCCTCTGGATGGCTTCTACGGCTTCAACTTCGCACAGCTTAAAAGGGTCCCAAACAGCCGAAGAATACTCGAGAAGTGGTCTAACAAGGGAAAAATATGCGGCGGATTTGGTGTCACTCGTTCCATGCTTTAAGAGTCCTCCTCACTAGGTACAGCATACGATTGGCCTTGCTAATAACTGAGGAAACATGCTTACCCCAGCTTAAGTTTCTTGAAAAGGTCAAGCCGAGATATTTGTATTCGTTCACGGAATTTAAGACACCAGAACTCAGAGTGTACTGGAACTGAACATGAGACAACTTTGATGTGACTGGAAGGAGGGCACACTTGTCAAAATTTAGCTGCATCTGGTTTGTTTTACACCAAGATTCGATTTGCCTAAGATCCGACTGCAATAGTTCTCTGTCTCCAGCCTCACGGACGATTTTGTAAATTAGACAATCATCGGCAAATAAACGCACATTGCAGGACAAGTTCGAAGCAAGGTCGTTGATGTAGACAAGAAATAAAATTGGACCAAGTACACTTCCTTGAGGAACGCCAGACGTTACGGGAATAACGTCGGAAGACACACCCTCTAGTACAACTGATTGCTGCCGAGAGGTCAAGAAAGACCGCAAGACGTCTAGAAATCTGCCACCTACCCCGAGTGCTGCCAATTTCGAGAGGAGTCGCTGGTGGGGTACCCTATCAAAGGCTTTCGAGAAATCAAGAAATATCAGATCGACATCGAGGCTCGAGTCAGCGGCTCTAGAAATCTCTTGGAACACCCTCGCTAACTGCATTTCACAGGATCTTCCCTTGCGGAAGCCAAATTGATCTTTAATGAGATAATCATTCACTTCTAGATAGGAAGCCAGTGTAGAGCACAATATATGTTCAAACAATTTGGAGCAAACACTGGTCAAGGAGATTGGACGATAGTTGGATGGGTCAGATCTGGAGCCGGACTTGAATATTGGCGTTACGTTCGCAATTTTCCAATCACTGGGGATGGCGCCCTGAGAAATGCAACGCATGTACAGGAGCTCTAAAAAGGAAGCAAATTCATTAGGTGCAGTCCTGAGAAACTTTGCGGAGATAGCATCTGGACCGGGTGACTTCTGACAACCTTTTGAATCTGATAGACTCAAAAGGTTGCACGGCTGGGGCCCTAGAGGCAGGGGGCCCCTATACTTTGGAGGAAAATCGAAAGAAAAAATGGATGTTGTCGGCATAACTGACAGAGAGAAAAAGGATGCCCGGCCGCATATTTACAAAACAGACACCAACATCAGATGGCAGGCAGGGGCCTCAAGCGAGCATTTACCTCCCGAGAGGGAGATAGGGTTGGAAACAGGGTGGAACTCTACTGAACTCTGGTACTTTCGAGGAAAATCGAAAGCAAAAAATGGTGAATTGTGGGTGGCAACTCTGGGAGCAAGAACAAAAAATTGTGGGAAAAATAAATGTGGACAAAAATGTAGAAAAAAAAAATGTGGAAAAATGTGAAAAAAAAACGTCCCCGACGAGTTGGGCCCCAGAGGCCGGGGGCCCCTGGACCCAGGTCCAGTCGGTCCATAGGGAAATCCGGCATTGCTTGCAGTGAGATTTGGTTTCCATGGCAACACTGTTCCTTTTCCATTGCTGCCATGGTGGTAACTGTTGACGTCACAATCAGCTGATCCTGAAATACGCTGAGTCTTGCTGACATGTCATGCTCCATTGACCTTGATTCAGTACAGTAGCAGCGGAATTAATGTACTTATACATGTATTTTCCCATCTAGTTGTCGCCTCCGAACTTTTTTCTATCTTTTTACTCTTATGCAGGCGGTAGAAATTATAGCGCCAGACAGCAACAAAGCGTTCAAGAGGTGTCAGATTTTGACCTCGCTTGTTGGAGGATCTTTAATTTCTGCAGCATAGATTTTTTCTAAAATGTGAACAGTCGAAAGTTTTACATGTATGAGTAGGTACATTAATTCCGCCGCCACTATAATGGAAATTATGGATGAATTTGGCGGAATTGCATGGTGTGACAGCAATGCATTGAACGTCACAATGCAATGCTGCATCACCACGGAATGTTTTGCCAGAAAAAAGCCATTTCCTTCTTCTCAGCCGTTTCTGGCGATCATTACAATGATAATTGTGAAAAAGGCAAAAAAAACAAAGGTTGGTGATGGTCACAAAATAAGAAACAAAAACAATGCAATTTGACAGGGTGTGACGCCAAGGCACTTGCGAGCACGGGACATGACGGGGGAGTGTGCAGCTAGATTGTTCCATTCTCTGATACTCCTTGGGAAACAAATGTAAAAGGCGACATTGGTTCTAAAAATGTGACGGATACGGCAAGACCATTATCGACCCTGCGCTGAACAAGTTTGTTGGAGTAACATTCTGGCAGACATGAGCTCAAATGTCACCAGGTGAGTTAAGCCTGCGCTACTTCCGTCTATCAGCGTAGAAAGGCACAATTCATTCATATTTCTCTCTCACTTTTTTTAGAAATGAGATGGCTGTCATAAGAAAGGCGTCCTGGTTTCGTGCCGGAAACAAATGCATGTGTTTCACTTCCTGCAAGATCGTGGTCTTCCTCACATTTGTCTCATGTTTCTTTCTCGGTCAGGATCTGACCGCCGAAAAGGTACGCGCACAACATAGCCTATATATCTCCGAACGAAGTACAGCTAATGCAATGCTTTCCAAATGTTTTCGAAGATAAGAGCTCTGTTTTTACTCAGGGGTCATTTTGAACCACATGGCGTCGCACGCTGCAAAACATCATGACACCCATGTGTGGTGTGAAGTTGTATTAAGACCTGTTGAAATTAGATGGCCGCATTATTCGCCTTTATATTGTTGTTCAACAATATTTTCCATTTCTCTGTTTTCACTGAGCTCCCTTTTATTTATTTGTCCAAGGCGAAAAAATCGTGAAAATCTCACCGCCACATTCCAGGAGTTCGTGGATGTGTGACCGATGGAGTGTTACTCACATGAGAACCCCAGAAGCGCCATTTGAGGTTCAGACATGGGGGGAGGAAAGAGCGGGAAAACTGGAAAGTTTGCCCCAGAAAAGACCGCCGTAGATTCAACGGGGTTTGGAGCACCTCTGGCCATACGTGATAACTCCAAAAACACCATATGGCCTCGTGCGTACTCCTATGAGAGCCCCCCACATGGCCTTGAGCTTTCCATTGACATGCTGTATCTCCAGAACCCGCAGTCCTTTTTGAAAAACTCCGTTAAAACCGCATGGACAAAGCATAAACTCATTTCCGAGTTCGCCATTTTGAGAAAAATGATTGGTGGAAAAGTTTGTGAAACGCCACTTGCACCGTCAGCATGCACATCTTTGCGACGCTGGTCGTTTCTCAGCAGCACAGGTGACAGGTGCTTGTCGGTTGTGCCCCTAACTAATTCATAGCATATGCAACACGCATTTATATTACTATGACAGATTGCAGCGCCGATTGTTTGCCAGGGGCAAATTCAACGAAACAAAGAAATCAGATGGCAATTTTTCACCCAGAGGAACTGAACCAGGGTTGTCTGTTGCTATGCTACATTGCTATTTTAATTGCAATAATCATGAACGAATTTGGCAAACTATAAGAGATACAGGGTAGTCCAAAAGTCTTTGTTCGTGGAAAAATGTAAATCTGCTGTTTTTATCATATTTGATGATCTGAACCTTTTACCAGCTCTAACCACGGTTCTAACCGCTTGGCCACTAGGGCGGCTCTAACCCCGGACTTTGATCGGAAGTTTTCATCGTATCGGAAGCTATAGTATTGAATAAAATGGTGTCATCCATGGTATTATCTAGAAAAACATTCAAATAACAAAATATGATAAAAAACAGCTGTGGCCAAAAAAAAAATTTGCTCTGGTCAAAAACTTTTGGGCTACCCTGTGTATGCGCATGTAAGTTCTGATTTTTCAAGGTGTTTACATCCGTGGTTGGAGCTGTAAAAATTTCAGATCACAAACTATGTCAAGAACAGAAAATTTTCAGTTTTGCTATGGCCAATGACTTTTGAAACACCCTGTATGTACCTTATAATTGGGCACAGCTGGACAATAAAATGAGGTCCGGGTGGGCTTTAACGGTAAAGGAATGATCAGGTAACGACTGGAAGATAGGGCAGCATCAAAATTGTTTCTAGTGAAGGGGTAACTTGCTCCTCCTGAGGAAGGAGTAACTTGTCTTCCTGAAGGATGAGAATACTCTGCCTTGATGAGGACAATAACGTGCTCCTATTGAAGTAGGAGTAACTTGATCCTCCTGAAAGAGGAGCAACTTAACCTCCTGAGGAGGAGTAACTTGTTCCCACTGAAAGATGAGAATACTCGGCCTGGAAGAGGACTATAACTTGCTCCTCCTGAAGGAGGAGTAACTTATGCTCCTCCTGAAGGAGTAACTAGTTCCACCCGGAAGGGGGAGGTATCTGCTCACCCCGAAGGAGGAGTAACGTAAAGGCGGCGTAATTTACTCAAACTGAATGGGGATTACTCTCTTGAAACAGTTATTGCTTTCGTTGTTGACAATGCACGCGGGATATATTTTTCTGGCCACGTGTGGAAATTCTGTTTTTTCTCGTCTGGGTATTTTATGACCAACTTGTAGTTTTACTTTTTTCCACTTCAGGTATTCCTGACCATGGCATTCTACAATAATGTGCGCATAACAATGACATTGTTTTTTCCAATGGCTGTATCGCAAATGGCTGAGGCAAAGACTTCCATTGAACGATTAATGGTTAGTGCATAAACGATCGGCTGCTTTTGATTGACTTTGCAAAAGCCTTTGACGTAATTCCACTCTTGAAGAAGGTGGCTTAGACATCGGCTGAGAATTGCATTCTTGGTTTTGATCCATTTTTGATGACATTTCTGACCTAGGGACCGCATTGTATCGCGTTACATTGTGTTATGTTTCTATTTATATTTCAGCTCGCCATAAAAATGCAAACATTTCGAGCAACTAAATGTGATGACAAATAACAAATGAATATGTCAACGAAATGATTGTATATAGATACATAAATCGACCTGCAGCAAAATACTATCAAACAGCGACAAGAATCGAGAGAATTTGAGGCAGTAAACTCCAGGGAGCAGGAGAATTTGTGATTAACTGAGAGTCATTGGGCAGGAAATTCCACTTCCGAATGGTTTCCAGAAAAAATGAATGAAAGCATGTGTTTGGCTCCATATCCCGGTGAAAAAATTGTTTTGCTTGGAAGGTGCGATTATTGAACTGGCTCAATCGAACATCATCTGGAAGAGTAATTGGCAGGGAATCCCTGAGGATCTTTTCCAGACTACAAAGGCATCTATCAGCCCTACTCGTATTTTCCAAGTGATTTTCCTTTCGAGAATAGAAATATCTCTGGTTGCCCTCAAGGTAACATTTTAAGCCCTCTTATTTTTCAGTTGCATGCGAGTTTATGTCACCCCTGCAGTGAGATCTTTTTGACGACTGCTAATTTACATGGATTGTGTGTAGTCTTACAAAATGATCTCCTTCCGGTGGAGGAGATTGCACAGAGTTGTTAATCGCAACTTATCTGTGCAGTGTGCACGTGCATTGTGGCAATGAAAAAAATGGACATTGTTTTTTCCAGGAAGTCGCTGCGATGCAAGCCAGCTTCACAATGCGCAGCATTTGCTGCATGCTGCAATGCTGCGCAGTGTAAACGCAAAATCCAATGCGTTTTCTGCTGCATGCAGCGAATGCTGCGGCTGCATCAAATGTTGAATGATTTCAACTTTTTTTGGATGCTGCACCACTCTGCCCTGCACCAGTAGGTACAGAATGCAATGACATGCCCTGTTGTCTGCCAGTCTCTCCTTGTCTGTCATCTCTTTGGATTTCGTTGTTCCTGCACACCAGCTGATTTTAATCGCTCATATTTGTATTGTATTGTTGTATTTGTCCTATTCGCAACTTGCAAAGCGTCAAATATGTACAAGAATAAAAACAAAGGCAGGAAGTGAAGAAAAAGACGATCGAAAAATAACGAAGAAAACGCAGCAAAAAAGACGATGTACAAAGGGGCAATGTCAATCGAATAAAACAGTGATCTCGTTTAATTACCCTCGCGTTGTGCGGACAAGTTTGTGATGAGATATTTTGTGGAGTGTTTGTTGTGTGATGGCTTCCGCACGTGCAAAAATCATTCGTCGGGTTTGGACAGACGCACAAGTTGTCGAATTGATTGGTGCCGTGGAAGCTCGACCGTTTCTGTATGATGCTACGATGGACGAACATTGGACAAGAATCACAGAAAAGAGCAGAGCGTTGCGTTGCAGTGCCTCCAATCTTATCAGCACAGAGCAAACCAAAAGTTCGAGGACACGGGAGAAATTTTAAAGGCCTGGCTTCTGGAGGGGCCAACGTCTTGCACGCCCACCATGATGTTATGTGGCCCAGGTTGCCATTGATCCCAAGTGGCGCCCGTGTTTATAAAGTACTCCTATGAGCGAAGAATTTTTGAAAGGTGTGTAGAATCTGTTGTTTTTCTCGACCTAATGAACATCTATGTAATTAGCTCAATGTCGTTATCATTTCCTCAGACATTTCTTCGGCTGGAGGAACTAACGAGCACACAAGACAATTACATTCACGACAAGAACAATCACAATAAAACAGACCAACCCGACAAGTCATCTGAAATTGGTGTCTGGTTGGATAAGGTCACAGCGAAGTGGAACGCCGATCAACAGGATGAGAACACATTGACAGATGTGTCAGTGACAGTCAGGCCAGGTCAACTGCTTGCCATAATTGGACCGGTTGGATCGGGAAAGGTAAGACCAGGGGCATTTTGATCAAATTGTCCAAACGTTTTTATGTTTTCTTTGGTATTTTCAGCGAATTTTCGGAACCCTGTGGAGAAAGCCATGCAATCTGAAATTTCAAAAGTTCTCGGTTGCGTTTTCGAATCACCGATCATCAAGCCAGCAGCAGACAGCATAGATAGACACCAACGAGTGGGTTGACAACAAGCTATAGTGGCATACTTGGGCAGTAGGTTGACAAAAAAGCAATGGAATGCACCATGTAGTTATTGGACAACGTATGGGCACACCAACCAGAAGGTTGACAACAAAAGATATCTGGACACCAACCATAAATTGACACCAATTGGGGGGTTGACTTCAAGCGAGGCGTACGCCAGCAACATCGAGCGGCTAACAGAAGCCAAAATATGCATGAATAATTAAGGGTGCAAATAGAGAGGTTAGGTTGATTTAAACTCCATCAAAAAGCAAAGAAATGCAAAACCACTAGAACTTCCGCTAAATAAGGACTGTCAGGCAACAACTTATTTAACTTAACCGTTATAATTTCTTTGCACCGTTATAATTTCCTTGCAGAGTTCTATTCTGAATGCCATTCTGGGAGAACTCGCTGGGTCATCTGGGAAGGTTAGAGTAAGTGGTAAGATAGCTTACTCATCTCAGGAGGCCTGGGCTTTCACTGGATCTGTCAATCAAAACATCTTATTCGGAGAAGAATTCGCAGAAAAAGTAAGATGACTTTGGTATCCAAGTTTGAAATAAATTGTGACGAGTTTAAAGCGCGATTTTGGCAAATCGCATATTTTTGCAAATGACTCCAATTTGATATCTGAATTTTTTATTTCTACGTCTTTCGTTTGCACTTAATTGTTGCTGCTGGAACATGCTGTGCAAAAAAACTTTCACATAAAAGGGGAATGGGAGTTAAAAGGTTTCATCTGCAAAAAAAGTTTCACACATACCCATGGAGACACTTAAAGGGAGATGATAATTTCCATTTGCAGATTACATTTCACATGTTTATATTTACATTTACACCCGTGACATAAATTCAAGCTGGTTGACATTAAGGAATACCCTTTTGTCCATAATGAGTTGGATCCCAGTGCGTAAGGTTAAGATCAGTGTTAAATACCCGTGGGCAAATTACAAACTGAATAAGCTCCTCCAGCGAAAACGGCGTGCTCATTCCAAATTTAAGAGGAGTGGCTTGCAAACTGATGGGGAGAGATATCATAACCTCAGATTCCAATGTTCGGAACTGAACGCGACTCTCTTTCACAAGTTTATCAACGGCGCTCTGGAAGGTCAACATTGTCGCAAATTCTGGCATTACATTAAATCTCTAAAGGAGTGTAGAGAAATTCCACCCCTTGTTGAGCCAACCGGTAATCTTGCAACTGAAAGCATTGACATCGCTGAAGTCCTAAACGGGGATTTCTCCCAGGGCTTATTATAGAGGGTTAAACGCTCACCATATGCATTCAAAAGAATTTTTCGTCCCCTTTTTCTACCTGCTCTGGGCTCCAGGCGATGACGTAGCTGAGATGACAACTTGAGTTCATCTGCCGCGAGCACGCACAGTGGAGGGGCAAGTCAAACAAAAAATTAATGGCAAATCCATCAGTGGAATGGCGAATTTGCGCAGTTGCAAATTGTGCCAATTTCCATTGAAAGACAAAGGGCAGTTAATTACCGGTGTTTTATCTTAATTTCCATAAAACAGGCATGAGCAGTGTCTGGCGAGACGGATGCCGTCGAAAGGGCCCAATTGCCCCTGAAAATGCCCGTTTTGAAACCGGTCTCTGCACTTTCTCTCCAACGAAAAAAAAAACAACTGGCATTTGCTAAGGGATTTATTCTCCCAAACCACTTGCGAATGATTTCATCAACCTTCATGAAAGATTGTTACTTATCATTACATTTTGGTTTTACGAAACAAGTGTGGTAATTAATGGCATTAACGTTTTCGGTAACTCATTTTTCAAAACCAAATTTGGTTTGGTGAAATATGTCGACAACAAAATTTGAATTTAAAAATATTCGATTTTGAATAAAACCAAAATATCAAAAAATGTGCAACCCAAATGGCCTTTTGCAAAACCTGGATTTTTTCAAAAACCTAAATGTCAAAAAACCGCAACCAAGAGAGTCTTGTGCGAAACCAAGGAATTTTTGGAGAGCAATTGAAAGTTGGGTTTTCAGAACAACGGTTTTTTGGAGAACCACAAAGTGTTTTGAAACAATTTGCGAGACATTTTGTTTTGTTTTTTATTGAAACAATGGAAATTTGGTTGCATGAAAAAAGAGGTTTTTGGAAGGCAAAAAACTTTTTCTAGTTCTTCGCAGCCAAATTTCTTTCATGTGCATTCAGCGTGACCTCCTTGGCCTTCCACCACGGAAAAGCTAAACCTAATCCAGTGCCATGTCTGTTTGTCCGAAGCAAGAAGTTGTTCTTTGAGAGAAACAGGCATATTTTTTGTCTCACTGAACCGCATATCAGTAGTGGAGAATCATTTGTCAACGACAGTGAAGGTTTCTTCAGGTTCATCAACGCAAACACATTATCGGCTTCGAAGGGGACAATGCGAAGATTTTCAACAGCTGTTTCTACCAAGGGTTTACACAATTCCCGATAGGGACATCAAAAATATGTTCGGACGAGTATTTTTGTCAGCCTATAGAGCACCTTAACAATCTCTGCCGACACACTCTTTCAAACAAACGGGGCTAAAGGAGGAGCATGGAATCAAACAAACCACAGCTGACTTCATTGCAAAATTGATGAATAACTCTAATGTCCCAATCTGACAAATCGGAAAATGGTCTGCATGGCTGTCATCGCCGTGACGTCACGAAGCAGGTAGTCGTGCTGTTTGCAACATGACCGTAAAAGCGTTTAACCCTCTATAATAAGCCCTGGATTTCTCCAGTGTTTTTTCGCCGACCGCTGCAGCCACTCCACTTCTTGGAGAAAACTTAGAAAACGACAACCGTGTCCCCCGAATCTACGTACCTGGAGTGAAGAAGCTCCTTTCAAAAATAAACCCGAAAAAAGCGATGGGCCCGGATGGTCTCCTGGGTCGTCTGCTGAGAGAACTTTCTCCGGCCTTGGGTATAATTCTCTCACTGCTTTTTACGCGAATACTGCAGACAGGACAATTGCCATTGGACTGGAAAAAAGCACTTGTTGTCCCAATCAGGAAGAAGGACCTAACTCCCAATCGTCCCGATAGTTATCGCCCAATCTCACTTACTTGCAACTGTTCTAAAATATTTGAGCAAATATTGGCAAGATTCATCAGAGACTTCTTGACTGAGAAGGAGATTCTTCATCAGAACCAATTTGGGTTTCGTGAAAAGATGTCTTGCGAGACCCAGGTGTTGCTCTTGGTTGACGAGATCGCCAGAAATCTTGACAATAACCTCCCAACTCAAGCGGTATTTCTGGACCTAAAAAAAGCCTTTGATCTTGTACCACATGATAAGCTCCTTATAAAAATGAGTGTGTTGGGCTTCCCTACTTTTATCTTGAAATCAGTCAGAAGTTTTTTGGAGAACCGCACCCAAGTTGTCTCCATAAACAATGTCAACTCAGCGGAATCCCCCGTCACATCGGGGGTACCCCAGGGTAGCGTGTTGGGCCCTTTATTGTTCCTGATCTACATAAATGACATCTCGTACTGGTCTCAGTTCCAGCATTCGGTTGTTTGCGGATGACATCTCCTCTTCTTCACCGCTTATCTCACATGCGATTGCATCCCTGGGCGCCATTCCAGCAGAGCGTAATTGATTGCTTATCGTGGTTGTCTTTCTTTACATTTTCTTCTCTCACTTTCTCACTGTTCAATATTCCATGTCATTTCACCCGGTTTCTGTCACCATAACATTTGTGACAGTATTGTTTGAATAAAAATAATAATAATAATAATAATAAAATAATAATAATAATAATAATAATAATAATAAATATAATACTAATAACAAAATATAACTAATATAATAATAAATATAATAATAATAATAATTACTAATAATAATCCTAATAATTAATAATAATAATCTATCAATAATAATAATCATAATATAATCCTAACCTAATAATATAATTATTAATTAATAATAATTTACTGGTTTAGATTGGACAGCCAATATCTGTGTAACTTTTTGCAAATGGCAACCACCATCTCCCATTCCCCCTGTAACGTCTGTGTAAAACCGTTTTTGCAAAGCTTTGTACGTGATGATCAAGTTAAAAAAGATTTGTGTTTTCCACTAAAGAATTGCAACAATGGGACCAATTATTAATGGTGATGGATGCAAGTATTCCGGGATAATTTCCACCCATCTGGAGGAGATTCTCCTCCAAGTCTGTCACCTTTTCGTGACATTATTTCCACTGCAACCAAATTTGTCTCGTTATTACGTTTTGCCACTCTTACCGTGGGTAGTTCAAGTCCGGAATAATTTGCTCCACGGCGCAAATTTGACACCCTGCCTAACATTTTGGGAGGACGTATGGGCATGGGGTCACATTTGCGCTGTGGCACATACTGGACCTCGACTTGAACTCCACAGTCTTGGTGGCAATTTTGCAACTTAATTCTTTTGAAAAGTACTACATTAACCTTCCTATATCCACCTTCCCTACCTGTATTCGCATTTTCACCCTTCCAGAAATATCGTCGCGTGGTTCGAGCCTGTGCTTTGGAACGTGATTTTAGTGAACTCCCCTATGGTGATAAAACTCTGGTTGGTGATCGAGGTGTCTCTCTGTCGGGTGGTCAGAAGGCAAGGGTCAACCTAGCAAGAGCAGTTTACACAGATGCTGACATCTACCTGTTAGACGACCCACTATCGGCTGTTGATACTCATGTTGGTAGACACCTGTTCGATCAGTGCATCATGGGCTACTTGCGTGGAAAAACACGGATCCTGGTCACTCACCAACTCCAGTATCTACGGGAAGCGGACCAGATTTTGATTTTGAGAAATGTGAGTGCACTTATTTTTTATTTTTCCAATTTCAGCTCGGAAGTAAAGGCTCCTCCTATTGTGTTGTTGTCAGTTTGACGTCGGCAATATCTTGACTCAGAGTGGGATCGGTATCCCTGTATTTAGACAATAAAACGTCTGCTATACCTAAACACTTGACATGAAGCTCGTGTGACATTCGGACACATCGCGTTCCCAGAAATTCATTCCAATCTCCATGATGTGCTTTGGCCGCAAAGATAACAACAACCTGCAAATTTTTAGTTGGAACAAAAAGGACTACATTTTGGATTAGCCAACTTTCCGGACTTGATTTGCGCTTTGCCACTCCATTTCATTAATTTAAGCTAATCAAACCGGACCTAACTCCGTTGTCGGTCTGTCAAACCATCCCCGAAGTTTGCGTCAATCGAAATAAGGTGCAGAAAACTTGAAACACTCCGAGTACCTCCCCAAGATTGCTTTGAAAGACTCTCAGATACCTTCAAAGGTATTCGCACAAATGTCTCATGATTCCAATGGTTGTTCTGTAGTCGTGACTCAGCCAGATATGACTGCATTTATCACGGCCGTTCATCAACCAACGTTGTTTTTTTGCCTTCAAAAATCTCTTGTGCTCGTGTTCCCCATTGCAACTCATCACAGGTTCAACTCAATAGACAATTCAATGGATAGATTTGTTGAGAAAATTTCATTTCTATGCACAACGCTTATTCCTTTTCCATTGTTGCATTGAAAAATGAATCCGTCTGTTGAATTGGCTCTATTGAGTTGAACCTGCGAGGGTGAGTGGCCCAATGGAGAATACGACCGTTGGTCTTTGTCTTTGTTTGAACAGGGCACCGTCGAGGCTCGCGGAACTTTCCAAGAGCTGTCAAGCAGCGGTGTTGACTTTGCCAAGATGTTGGCGTCAAATGCCGAAGAGAGTACTACGAAGCTGCGCAGAGCAAGCTCGTGTAGGTCAGGGGTGGCTGCTGAGAAGGAAGACGATGCTTCTGGTGGTGTTGCAGGTCGCAGATCCGTTTCGTCTATCGATCTCAATGTGCAACTTCTTGAACCCAGCAGAACCGTAAGCAAACTTTACTTTGAGATATTTTTACCAAAAAGATCCTATGCACTGCACCATAACGTCAGGCTTCAGGGAGGTTAGGGATCGTAGGTATAGCTCTGGAACCGTTAGTGCACTTTTCTGCAATTTTGGTCCCTTTTGCTGAAGTATCGGTATAATGGCAGCGGAATTAATCTACTCACACATGTAAAAAATTGTGACTGTTCTGATTTTTACAAAAAATCCTCTGCAGAAATTTGAAATCCTCTTTGACAGGCGAGGTCGAAATCTGACTTCTGTTCAAACCTTGTTGAAATATGACGCTTATCTATCGCCTGCATAAGAGTAAAAAGAAAGAAAGTTTCGGAGGTAACAGTTAGATGGGATAATCACATGTACGGGTACATTAATTCCGTCGCTACTACAGCTGACAAAGGGGTAACTGCATGTAGCAATGACAAATGCGCAGCGGTTGATGGAAATTGCTTTGAAAACAACACCAAAAGGGGGGCACAAAAAGGGCGCATCACTCGGTTAATTCCCGCTTATGATTTGGCTTGCTTATTTTTGGGCGGAATATACCTGGTCCGAAATTTTTCGGTCCGAATTAGGTTAGAATGAGTAAGGATAGGTTAGGTTAGGTTGGAATAGTGTAGTATTGGTTAGGTTCGGTCAGAATTTGGTGAAGATTTTGCGAGATTAGCGCCATTCAATCTTAAAGTTTTTCCCATCAAAAGTAGGCATCCTGACCCTATTTTCGCTCTCGATACAGGGTGAGGGCCAAAGTGTCATGGAAGATCCGCAGGAGGTTGAGGAACTTCGCTACAAAGGAAAGGTTGGATTCCCTGTCTATGCTGCTTTCTTCAAGGCTGGTGGTGGATTCATGACGCTGTTCGTCTTTGTCGTTTCAAACCTGCTCTGTCAACTACTCTTCTCTGGATCCGATTGGTGGCTTTCCTATTGGTGGGTTGAGAGTAGCCTTGATTATTTTGGATTTTCTGACAACATTTGATTTGGCCGCAAATATGAACAGGTATCTATGTGGCTTGCGCATTGCCTGTCCCGATTTCTTAAACAAAGCTAACCAAATATGACCAAACTCACCACCTCCACCAAACAGCCATTGCAAATAAGCATCAATGCAATGCACAAGGAGCATGAATTTGAATACATGAATGACCACAATTTCGTCTTGGAATTGCCCAGCAAGCCGCCCATGAGGTTTGGTATACTGTACTTACGAGAACACTGTATATGGGATACACTGTATATCTAGAAAAGGAAATAACGTGAGTGCAAAATCTGAATGACCATTTAGCCTACTCCTTGAAATCCTCGCTGCAGAAAAAAAAGGTAAAATGCACGAAACAAGTTGGCACATGAGGCAAAGCAACTAAGAAGCATTGCGAGTCCCTGAACCTTCAAGGTAATTCTTGGTAACCAGTTTGAATACTGTTTTTTTCTGTCTCGACATTTCAGAACAGAACGAGTGATCACCATTGCATCTGTGATATGACTTAAAGCTAACTAAACCTAACGATTGAGACCAGACCTAACCCAGACCTAACCTATCCTAACAATGTACCTATCTTCAACCTGGATCCTGGTCCTATAGCACCTCGTGATCACATCTTCCTGTTCCAACTTGTGGTCATGTTCTGAGCGTGTGTGAAAATGCTGTCAACGAACCTACAGCAATGGGATGTTTTCCAGCTCATGTCGGACAGCCGATCAAATTCTTCGAACTGAGAATCCTCGGCAAGTTGATTATACTCACGCATAAACTTTAACTGTGCAATTCACCTCCGTTTTTAGTCCAGTTTAATGATTTAACATGAAAGGCACTGAGCAGCTTCGATTCGATTTGACTCGCAACTAATCCCGATTTGGAGAAATACCCAGACCCCTTGCTAGCAATGTACGTCTTCAGTGGATTGGTCATAGCAATTGTGATCACGTCTGCTGTTCGAACTGTGGTCATGTTTCTGATCTGTGTCAATGCTTCAACGAACCTACACAATGGGATGTTTTCCAGCCTCATTCGGACGCCGATCAAATTCTTCGACGAGAATCCAGTCGGCAAGTTGATTATGCTCACGCATAAACTTTGCACTGTGCAATTCACCTCCGTGTTTAGTCCAGTTTAATGATTTAACATGAAAGGCAAATCCTGGATGAGTCCTGATCGGATGCATTTAACCTCTCAGGGCAGATATTTCTTTTTGTGCTTTTTGAATTCTCTTGTTCATTCCTTCACGAGTATTTTTTCGCCTCGCCAGTTTACCTAACCCAAAATTTCATGCTACTCTGTTTTAGGCCACCCTGTAATTCATGAGCCAGTTCACCGCAGTTGTTAAATTCCGGGTCTTTGACCACTTTCCAAGTTTGCATGCATTTCGGAAGCGATAATTATTTATAAAATTTCGCAGTTCTAATCAATCGTAGCTTTTTGCATTCTTATCAACTCAAAAATTTTCATAGATCAACTTTGCCTTCAAAGTATAGCAGGCCAATTGCCAGCCATAATGACGCGTCCAATCTTCGTTCTCCCGTTGGCGTTGAATCTGTTGTTGATGTCAGGCTCACACCTTGTTTGCCAATATGCATGAATCAGTGCTATTGCATGAATGATCCGAAAGAATGGTTCGTCGCCGACAAAGTATGCTGGATGCTCCTGTTGTGGTTCAGCTTCAGACGTCGGCACCTCCTCAACCTTTTTTAACCACTGGGCTGCCTGTTGCCCTCTCTCGCTTCAACTCTAGTTTCCGAATCGCATTCGCCTGCACCAAGTCACTGCCAACAAACCTACCCCTTGCAAATGCCAGGTCCAAACTCCCTACTCATAAAATAGCTGAACTTTTAGAATTTGTTACCTCTTACTCCTGTGTTCACGTTGTCTTTCTAACTGAGACCTGGTTGCATTCTGACGTTTATAACATTGAAATATCCCAATGCATATCTACAGGTAGAATACTCAATCGGGCAAGCAAAGACATTGGCTACATTGATGAGTACTTGCCACTCTGCCTCTATGACACCATGGAAGTAAGTTAAAGCGCCTTTTGCTTTGACACGTCGCAATTTACTTGGATTTTGTCCGCCAGGTGGAGCTTTAACACTATTCATGCTTGTTACTTGAGAAACGACACTTTTTTCACTCAACCCCGGCCGCCATCTCTCCACGAACAAAACGAAATTACAAATTGGTTGACTTGAGGGCCCAGAGGCGTGGAGAAGGGGGGGTACCGGCGGCATCGGGGGCACGCGTGCCCCGGCCTATTTGTGTACACGGGTTCCCTTTTCGTGAACGTCTAAACACCCTACACAAATCAAACCTTTTCTCGAAAATTGGCGCAAAAAGTCAAGTTCGTGGCACTGTCTGGAAGGGCTGCAATTTTTGAAAACTTACGGGGACTCCGTCCCCAAACCCCTGCCTGGGCCTCTGTCTCTTGGAACCCCTCTGGGGCTAACGCCCAGACTTCGTTTTGCTGACCTATAGCCACAGGTAACGTAGTCTGATGCGGTCTGATTCAGGCGCGTATTCTTGTGTCGTTTTGTTGCTGCTGTGGCCCTGCCCTGCCAAAGCTCTCCACGCCACTGCAAGGGCCATATAGCTTACTCGAGTTCCACGCGTTGCATGAATAATGAATGTCACATGTTTTGCGGCGCTTGGCGTCATTTAGAAATGATGGCGCCTGAATAAACATTGTTAGCAAGCGTTCGTTCGAAAGAACAATGGCAGTGTATGTTCATTTTCCGCGCACAAAAGGATCTGTTTTTGTCAAATGCTTTTCATCGGTGTTTTCTAACGGAAACTGATATGTGGTTGAAGGGTGAGCCTGGCCTGAAGAACTCAAAACCGACGGAAACAGGTTGCATGAAAAGGGGTGCGAAGGCCAGGTGTTTCATCGGGACCGGTGACTGGGCAGAACGAACTGAGGCAGAAGTGGACTGAGGCAGAATTTTTAAATTTTTGGAAGCTGATTTTTTTCATTTCTGCGGGTTAGGTTAGGTCAGGTTAGGTTAGGTTTTAAAGGACAGGGTGTAAGTTACCACCTCCAAGCAAAAACTCCCTCCAAAACTCCCTCCTTTGTCCAATTCTACCTCAGTCCAATTCTGCCTCAGTCGCATTCTGCCTCAGTCCGTTCTATCCCAGTCCCCCGATCAGTTTCATCAAATCCTGACAAGGTGTTTCATCAAATCCCAGCAGGCAGCAACTGGTCCCAAACTTTCTTGCCCGCATCGTGACTGTTTTCGTGCAATTGCTGCCAGACCTGCGAAATGTTTCTTAACATCGTTGTGTTTGTGTGACTCAATCTCTACCCCCACTTTTATGTGTCGCCTTATCGCACCTACTTCTCGATTCTGGGTATTTGATTTATCTGTACGGATTTGACACTTTTCCATCTAACCCCATGTTAAACTTCCAACCCAGAGAAAGTGAGAAAAAAACTCGGAATAAAGACTAGGAAACAGGAGACAGGCTTCCTGTTGTAGACGAGCGATCAGCTTTTTTCTTGCGTGTCCCAGTCGCTTTTGCTCCTGCACAATCGACGGCTGCACAAGCGGTCCGTGGGCGGCAATTTTGTTGTGCAAGTTGTGCTGAGTTTGGTGTCTGAAAGTCCAAGAGGCAGCGCCTCCCAAGAAATCCGATGTTTGCTCTGTGCAGAAAATTATTTCTCCGAAACGTGAGCACTTTTGTTCCTCAAATGGTTATAATCGATATATCCTCCTCACAATACGATCCTCCTCCTGAGTCGCCCTACAGACCTGGAAGTAGCCACGCAGATATCGAGCTGAAACCTGTTAACGAAAATTTTCTCATTGAGAATTGAGTAGGAACACGCAAACCGGTGATTTGCATGGCACTTGAGTAGGTCGATTGCATACTTTCAAGGGGCAAAGGGGCGACCGCCATTGGACATCTTCATTTGGTAACACTGTGATTGTTAGTTGTTCCGATCGATAATAATCTTCGTTATTGTTAATTTTCATCGTGAATAAATCGTGGGGACATTATTTTAAATTCAACCTGGAATTATTTCTCGAGCAAGAGTCCAGTGAACTCGGACGTTGGTTTCCAGATCCAGAGTGCTAACTGAGGACCCGCGCAGGGAGCGTCACTTCAAGCGACCTCTTTTAAAACTTTCCCGTGATATGGATTGGCCAAAATACGTACCATTTCTGGCATTCCAACTGAATACCTCAAAGAACTCCTCAACTGGCTTCAGTCCCTTTTATCTTAATTTTTGTCGGGAAGCTGCCCTTCCGGCTGACCTTGATTTTTCGGTCCCTCTTTCTGTGAATTGGACTGGGATTCAAAGAATTATGAGAGAAATTCGTGAACAGGCCCGAATGAATTTGAGGGCATCCCAAGAGCGGTATGCACTTCGGCACAATTTAAGGAGCGAAAATCCCACGTTTGAGATCGATGATCTTGTTTATGTTTGGAAGGATC
>JASGXE010005370.1:0-23342 GCA_030068105.1 Sinentomon sp. SZTP_YWyxl
CCTCCCCATGTTCCGATGTTGCAATCCAACCTGGAAGCACTTCATTTGTGGGCAAATACCTGGGGTTTGGTAATTAACACGGCAAAATGCAATTGGATGCTGTTCCAAAGGCAAAATAACTCAGCTCCAACGTGCTCTTATTCAATTTGTGGTCAGACTATCGTCAAAGTCTCACAATTTAAATATTTGGGTGTCTATCTCTCTGACGAATCGTCAGGGCATCCCAAGAGAGATCGTCACTTGTCAGTGACGATCTCTCTTGGGATGCCCACATCAATTATGTGTTGTCCAAAGCAAAAAAAGTCCTGGGCATGCTAATGCGAAACATCAGGCCTGCTCAGACATCAGCTAAACTTAAAGCATATTCCAGCCTTGTATTACCAATTTTGGAACACGCTTGTGAGGTTTGGGGCCGTTTTCTCTCCTCTCATATATGCATGCTTGAGAGACTCCAACGAAGTGCCGTAAGATTCATTTGTGCTGATTACAGGCGGACTTCATCAGTGTCTGAAATGATTTCGCGCCTAGGTCTTGAGACTCTTTCTCAAAGACGTTCAAACAGACGCCTAAAGTTTCTACAGTCAACAATCAAGGATAAAATTTGCACCTTACTTCCGTCTACCTTCTCACTAAGGCTTATTCGTCGCCGCACTGACAATGGCCACTTCATTGAATACCCAATATTGAAATTTAATAAGCACATCAACAGTTGTCCGAACTCATCTCATTGGTCGCTGCACTCAAGAGGATGTGTATGTAACATTGGACCCTGTGGGACCTTAGGACCTTATGGGACCGTGTGGGACCTTGTCAAAAATGCCACAGCCTGTCTGAGACCCCACAAGACCATATTTCACCTTGGGACCTTGTAAATATGATGCGATTTGATCTCATTGATGAGTGTCATCAATTATCCCGTGCGAAGAAACCGATCGACATATTTCCGTGACTTGGCCGCTTCAATGTCACACAGACTGGTTTTTATCGCCCAAATACAAGGACACTGGACAAAGTGGAGAATATGGCAAGGCCCGGAGGTTTGTGGGCTCGAGGTCTATCCCAATGGCTATTGCGGGACAACTGGGAATGGGATCCAATATTTTAATGTCGTTGGGAACGAAAATCCTGAAAGAAAAACACAAACAATTATGTAAAGAGGGACCCACGTTTCCTGAAATGGCATAGTAAGACACTTTTTAATGACCCAGTAGGGCGATGAGATCGGGAAGGAACAAGCTGTCGCTTGTCTCGTTGGCCTTTGATTTTGGTTTTGATTTTGGTTTTGATTTTGGTTTTGATTTTGGCCTTTGATTTTGATTTTGATTTTGGCTTTGATTTTGGTTTGTCCGTTTTGGTGCTTCAGCCAGGGTGTCCGAAAAATCGGTCCTTTATCCACCGGAGTTGAACACGCGAAGTCTGCCGTCTGGGCTCAAGCATGGCCTTCAACATCTGACCTGCATATGCCCCCGGAAATTCGTAGAAAGGTCTGATTCAATTCCGAACACTAGACGTGGAAATGCCGACTGCATGAGCAATGTTTAGTGCAGTGGCTTCCTTCAGGGACATTCCGACCACCATGCTCATTGAAAATTATTCAAGTCCACGTCTCCCTGTCGTGATAATTGCTATCGGAATGCCGTGTCGACACAAGTCCACGTCTCCCTGTCGTGATAATTGCTTTCGGAATGCCGTGTTGACACTGTCGACACGGCATTCCGATTGCAATTATCAGCATCAGGTTTTTCGCGATTTCGTTTTATGCTCAGCAAGGTCGATGATGCAGGGGTCAACAACGATGTTTATTCGTCGGCTTAATGACATCCAGATTTGAGGCAGCATAATGCCGCGCCGATAGGTGTACACCCTTTATGTTTACAGAAACAGATCAAAAACATAAAAAATCTTTTATTATTTCTTTTGCAAGAACCTGCAGATTTTGTTTTCTCCTGTATTTTTCTGTTTTTTGTTGGGCTTGGCATTTCTGAGGCAACACGAACGAATTAACGAATTTTGCGGCGCACGCCGGAGATAAACAGTTCGGACTTTGAACTTCAAGGATATTTAGATCCGCCTCGAGAAAAAACTCGGAACTGAAATCCACAATCATGATCTGCGGACAGGCATTTTATGGGCCGCCATTTGACAAAATTGGAAAAGTGGAAAATTGCGACGCGCACTTGTTGACCGCGAAGCGGGATCCACAGCTGTGATCCAGCTCTCGTGCCGTGCAGAAGTGTTAGCAGCGCCACGCTCTCTGTCTTTGTAGACTTGTGATTCTCTTTATGCCAACACGTGATTGTGGCACATGTGTGATTTTTTGGTTTTAGTGGATTTGCATGTGGCCTCCTGCTTTCCAAGTCTGTATTAAGTAAGACAGGGACCGCGTTGCCATTGTTTCAGCCACTTGTTTAGTGGCAAACACATGGATGTCACTGCTTTCGATAGTGGAATCAATATGACCACGATTTTAGTGGCATACAAAGCAAATATTTTCGTCAATGTCACTAGAAAGTGGCGAACTGAGTTCATCCGCCACTATTTCGTGACAGACTCCATTTACCACTCTGGTGAAGTAGATGGCAGCAGTTGCCACTTTTTTTCTTGCAGTGTGATTCGTGCGTAACTATAATTACACTTAAATAATAGTGCTGTTCCATTTTTTTTTTCAGCAAAATGTTCATCACGAAACAATGGGTGGCATCAAGAACAGTAAGTATAGACATCTCAATATTACCAGGCGGAATTAACCTGATGGGCTACGGAAGGAGATCTTGTTCTCTTCGTCAATCGAAGTTGAGCTTCTCCAAATACAGCCCCGCGATAACACAAGGTGAATTCTCGCTATGGTAACATTTGCAGCTGCCTCTAGAATGCCCAAAAAATCCGTTTCATTGTGGTCCCATTTGGGGGGTAGTTAGCAGATATTGACATATAATTTAACACGATCGGCGCAACTGCCTCTTCAGAGCACAAAGCTGCGAACCGCAAAATTTTTGAACAGTGCTGAGATAAAAGGCCATATCGCTTAAAGTGCTGCAAATTCGCACGGAAATTCGCTGAGACTGCAAAAGCCTTCTTGCTCATATCTGGGGACTTTAATTTGCCAAATATTAATTGGGAGGCCCCGCTGCAAACGTCTGGCTCTGCGAAAGATTTGTACTTCCTGGACATGCTGGAGTTAACAGGCCTCAGCCAAATTGTAAGATGCCCGACTCGCATTAGTTCAAATGGGACAGCGAATATTTTGGACCTTATTCTGGTGAACTTCGAGGCCATTTCTTTCGAAACCAAAGTAATACCTGGCATTTCTGACCACCTAATTTTGGTTACGACAATCGGTTTTCGCAGGGGGCCTAAGTCTGATATCAAATTCAGAGAGATTAAAAACATTAAGCGCTATGACAGGGCTGACTGGGAGTCGCTTTCAAAGCTCACAAATGAAAACTTTGGAACCTTCCGCTCACTCACTCTCTCTGAAGGCGTTGATGCGCAGTGGACCTTCTTAAAAAATTTCATAACATCTTTACTGGATCGTATCCCAACAGAAAGGAATGTTATTGATACGAGGTTTCCCTGGTCAAATGACAAACTTAAAACATTAATTCGCAAAAAGCGAAGGCACCACAAGACCGCCATCGTCTTCCCAACAGACATCAACTTGGCGCGCTTGAGGGCCATATCCGAGGAGGTATCTGAACTAAGTAAAAGACTATTTTCAAGATATATTAACTCTCTTGCCGAATCCCCTTATTCAACACGGTTTTGGAATTTTCTGCGGAGGAAAAAGAGCGGATATTCTGGCATCAAAACACTTCTAGATGAGAGCGGTTGTCCATTGGAATCGTCCGTTGGGAAGGCGAATGCTCTTGTCCGTGCCTTCAGTGGTAATTTCAGCCCCACTGATATTCCATTGACCGAGGGAAGCTCGCAACCAAAATTTTCGTTAACTGCTGCTTGCGAAGCTGGATGGTCAGTTGATAACATTGTTGCAAAGTATTTTAATGTTTTTGTGATAATTCGTTGTATTAATGGATTATGTGCAAGAAAAGCAGTGGGCCCAGATCTTATCCCTATGATATTCTTCAAAAATTTAAATCTTTCCATTGCTGCATATTTGGAGCTCCTTTTTGAAGGGATACTTCGCACAGGTAATTTTCCTGATCATTGGAGGAAGGTGACAATTGTTCCAGTACCTAAGAAAGGTTGTGGCTCAAATGCATTGAATTACAGGCCTATTTCTCTCATTTCCAGCGCTTCAAAGATTTTTGAAAAATTGCTGTGCTTTGCACTTACAGATTTTGCTGTTTTAAGGGAATTATTCATCCCCTCCAGCACGGGGTTTCAGAACAAAAAGTCATGTGAGACTCAACTAATTGGGTTTGTTCATGAGATTTCGCTAAGTCTGGAGAGGAGAGAGCAGGTGGATGCAGTTTTCATTGATTTTGAGAAGGCCTTCGACAAGGTTAACCATCAGCTGCTGTTGGTGAAGCTTGCTGCCGCTGATTTTCCAGTTCCCTTGATCGCACTTTTGGAGTCATATCTGTCCAACAGAAGAGCCTTTGTTTCAGTGGGAGGGTGCTTGTCTGACGAAGCGCTGATTTTGTCCTCCGGAGTTCCTCAAGGAAGTTCACTTGGGCCACTGCTTTTCTTATTTTATATCAATGATATTTTGAGTAACCTATGCTGCACTGCTCGCCTTTTCGCTGACGACTTAGTTGTTTACTCTCCTATATAAGTCCTGAATCCCAAGAAGTTTTACAGTCTGACCTCACTAAAATTCAAAGTTGGTGCCAAGAGTGGAAGATGAAAATAAATGTCGGGAAGTGTGCTTCAATGACATTCCTTAGGTCAGTCAGGCCTGGCATCCAAATGCCTGAACGGACTTATTCGCTAGATGGAACACCTATCTGTTGTGTGCACTCTTTCAAATATTGGGGGGGGGTAACATTGTAGGACCTTAAACTGGAGTGAGCATATCAGCACCGTTGTTAACAAGGCCAAGGCTGCTTTAGGAGCTATCCGGCGCAATCTGACTCACACAGAAAAAGGTATCAAGTTAATGGCCTAAAACCACTGTCCTGCCGATTCTCGAATATGGGTGTTGTGCCTGGGATCCTTTCTTGTGAGTCACATTGACGCGCTTGAAAAGGTGCAGAGAAGTGCTGCACGTTTCATTATGAATGACTACCGCTACACATCCAGTGTAACGGCTATGCTGGTGACCTCGGGCTCTCACCCTATTTCAAAGAAGGTCCCACAGACGCCTTTGCACTTTGAAAAAAATTCTTAAAGGTTCTTTGCTTATTGATCTTCCATGTGAAATACGAGCGAGTCAGTTTAATAGTAGCCGGTCTCATACCAACAAATTTTTGGTTCCGACGGTAAAATTAAACGCCCACTTTCATTCTTTTTTCCGAAAACCCTCGGGAGTGGAATACCCTCCCCAAGGACTCTAAGTTTATTAGAAATTCTCCTGCACTTTAGAGTTCAACATCACTTCTCGATCTCTTGGCATTCCGCATTGATTGTTCATTTTTGCCATGAGCTTTTTCTCTCGCTCTCTTGTTGTGTTTCTGAACAGTCGTTTAATTTCCTTGTTTTTTTTTTCTCTTGTGTCATTTCGTGTGATTTTACATATTTGCATTTACATGGCAAATTTACAATTAAAATTACAAAATTAATTACAAATTACAAATGGTCCAAGACTGCCGGGGAAGTCCAAAAAGGCGGAGCCAGGCTGCTGGGGCCAGCTCAACAGGTACCTCAAAACGATCATCATCGTATACGTGGCGCAAAAACACCTATCCACTAAACTTTCTTTCATCTGACCACACAGGGAGTATGAAAAATAACTTCACTGAACATCGATCTCCCATCCAACCCAATCGAGCGGTATCGAACACACCACGTGCTGCATAAGTATTTTTGGGAGCATGGACCGCATTTTACCATTAATGAGTTCGAATCTAAAATGACATCGCGGGTATGTCCCATGCCAATTTCGACCCTTGGGTTTATTTTTAGGACCAAACTTTGGATGCTCTTGCGAGATAAAATATTGAAACTGATCGTTCATTTCTCACCTTTTTTCCATCAGGAAATTTTAGCGTAGTGGTGACGCAGGTCATCAGAACAAGAGCAATTAAAAGGCTCAGTGCTGTGGTCATATCGTACACTTCCAATATCGCAAACCAGCTTATCTCTGAAGTTGCGGGCGGGGTATAGAACCGGCTTTCAAGAAACTGAACTCTAGAAGTATATGACAGTTCCCCGTAAAGAATAATGTCCTCTCCATTGTTGATCGAAATATCCGCTCTATTGAGCCTCAAACTGTAATATGGGAATCGTGAGTTAAGATGTCTGCTGTTCCTTCCGAAATACTGTTCATGGTTTTTGAACAATGGCTTGAATTCGAAGTTAACTCCATAACTTTTTGACAGCACTCTCCATAATTGCACCTGTGAACATAAAAAGAAAAGCAAAACATTTCTAGCAGGCGCAGTGCAGTGTCTACAGCTCCAACTTTGGAGGTAAGTCAATGCAATACGTCATTTCATCATCACATACTAACTTTTGAGTGGCAAAATTGCTCAACGCAGTAGATTTTTGTAGGTATGCGTGGCGTGATTTTGAGTGAGACAGAGTTTAAAAACACTTAAAACTTTGCCTAAAAAAACTTTTAAAACTTTAATCTTTGAACAAATTGTGCAAAAACGTGGGTTAAGTTCTTTCTCAGCCACATCACAGCTACGGTTTCAAGTCAAATCATGTTTCATGACTTTGTTGGCCATTGGTTTAGTTAGAGATCTCAATTCGTTTACTTTTGTTGAGCATTCTCACCTAAATGGGCGTCTTTGCAAATTTGCTGGCATCACCAGGGGCTGGTCAATTGTTCCGTTGTCAAAAACCTTCTTGCATCTACGTGATGGAACTCTAATTCTGCGAGCTTGTTGCAGGGCTGCTTTCACTCTGTCCTTTAAACAATCTGGAAATTTGCAACAAAGCACACCCATTTGTGAAACCAAGAGAGAGAATTTTTGGTTTGATTTGATTGTGTACGGAAGAAAGACCTTTTCTCCCTGGAATGACAAAGAGGGAACAAAAGTGTTCCCTCTGTCTTTTTCTTTCAGTTGCTGCACTCGGCACTCATCATCTTCCTGCAACTTGGGCAGCTTTCGTCTCAGCCGTTTTACTGCACTGGGGATGGCTTGCTGAACTTGGGCTATCGCCTCATGGGATGCTGTTGCGTAAGCAATAACCACCTTGCATGGAAACCCTCTCGATCAATTTCACTGAGTTACATTGCGGCCACTCTTTTGCTTTTGCACTGAACACAGTTGACAATTCTCCGGAAAGTCAAGGATATTCAGGCCCCCCTCTGGTTTGCTCCATCTCCCCTCACGTTAAACAATCTCTCTTATTTGCGAGAACTGCCACGTAAATTGTTCAATCTTCGTGACACACACCGTCAGACAGGGACAAAATAGTCATCGACTGAATCTTTTCACCTCATTTTCCTCATGCAGTTACAAGGCACAAGTGAGAGCATACAATCGCCAAAAAAGGAATTCGTGGGATCTCTCCACCAACCAGGACCCTCAGTGTAACACAAAATTTCAAGTAAGTTACAGAGCTTTCTTTAAGTTGTTGCAGATCACTCTACACAGGTCTTTGTTCTGTGCAACTAATGATTCCTGATTTGCGGCTCTACAAGGCCCAATCTAATTTTGTTTAGCCTTCAATGCAAAGAAGTGGCATTGCACATCAGATCAGAAAGGACCAGGTAAGATGCTACATTTATAAGAGGTGACTGAGAATCACAATGTATATATATCCTACGAAATATCTGATGAAGAGCACGTGATCCACTTCCTTAGCAGTTGCATTGGCCAGAACTGGGCCTACTGTCCAAGTTACAGTGACATGAGCACCCCCTATTGATTGAAGCTTTCTGGCGCATGAGATTCTTTTTCAGTCGCATTGACCGTAAAGGCTGATTTGCTTATCCCAGTAGAACTCGGGCAACTGGTCCAGCATTTGCCATTACAGCCACCAAGAAAGTGTGATGTTTCTCGGATATGGATGGATGTTTAACGCACATTCTTCACAAAAGAGTCATTTGCAAACGGAAGATGCACAAAGATAAGGGTCCGACCGGCCTGCCGAACCGCTACAGCTGGAGCATTTCACTGTGAAGCCTCATCAACATAAAAGCTGGGATAGGGTTACTGGTGAGTGTTCCCATTTTGAAGCACAGTTATCGTGTAAGATTCCTTTTGGCTTCTTGCAGCAGGCGACGAAAGGTCGTTTGGGTTTTGTAAATTCCGCATTATGTTCTCCTATATTTTTAAATTGAGATTTTGATAGAGCTAAAATAAAAAAACCCGATTGTGAAATTGGTGGCAGCTTTCACGTAGGGCAAACACATATCCGATGTTTATCTGTTGTTTGGTGTCCAAATCACATGACCGAACAAAAAGCTGAAAAATAACCCATACGCGAATTTCTCACATGCAGCTTTTGTATGTATTTTTGGTGTCGACTAATGTTGTGGGGATGTTTTTCAGGGGCAAAGGTCGCCAGTAACCCTTTGTTTTTTTTAATCAGGGGTGGCAAACATTTATTTTCGACCGTGCTCCGTGAATACTTTTATCCCACAACCAAAAAAGAAAGCTTGTCCTTCATATTTATTTATTTATTTATTTATTTTCATTTTATTTGCTATATTGAGGTGCAAATGTGTCAGAAATGATATTTACAGGTTATTTACATCAGACAAAGAATTAGACAACACGAACAATCATTGCAATGGAAGAAGCGAACAAGTGAGAATGACGAAAAAGAAGAAGTGCGGATAACGTGACACTGAATAAAAATAGAGGTCAGTCGTCAAGGTGGCGAGGGGCGCCCCAATGCGATGTGATTGCTTGAAGGAAGTGGTGGTCTCTAGGTAGAGCATTCCAATCCTTCAGTGATCTTGGGAAAAATGAATTGAGAAAAATATTTGATTTGATTAGTGGTATGCGGAATTGAAAATCATGAGTGGCTCTTCTGTTCTGAAAGTTTTCAGCAAAAAGCGGTGGGATCTTAATCAAGGCTTTGCCTTTTAAGATTTTAATAAAGAATGCAAGCCTTTTCTCATTCCTGCGAATTCTGAGAGGATCAAGTTCAAGACAAGTCAACATTGACGTGACGCTGGCTGTGCGATCATAGTTGCCAGTAATAAATCTGGCTGCACTTCTTTGAACTTTTTCAACCGCATCAGCGTGGGATACGAGAAATGGATCCCAGACGACAGACGCGTACTCCAGATGAGGTAGGACAGTAGTCTTGTACGCTAGAAGTTTCGATTTAGCATTTCCGTGAGAGAGATTCCTTCTCAGAAACCCCAGAGCAGATCTAGCTTTGTTAATAGACATGTTGACTTGTTCAGTCCAATCTAAATGCTCGTGAAGTTTGACACCAAGATACTTAAACACGGAAACTGACGGCACAGTTTCATCATTTATCTTATAATCAAAAAATCGAGTCTGAGAGTAAGGGCTCATGAGTTTTTTGGGATAAGAGCAGAAATGCGCATTTTGTCTTAATTTCCATTCGTGGTCTTTACACCATTGATGAAGAGCGTCCAAGTTGTTTTGTAAAGTGGGGCGTCCCTGCTCCATCCTCGACAAATGTGTAGAGTACAATATCATCAGCATAGAGCCGTATGTTACAGGTAATTACATCAAAAATATCATTGACAAAAATAATAAAGATGCACTCCCTTGAGGAACCCCTGAGGTGAGCTTGAGGAGAGAAGAGGAAGGCGTGCTATCGACAATGACATTGGCATGTCGTGATGTGAGGTAAGACTTAATAAGTTTCAACAATGTGACCGTGTATGACAGTCTTCTAAGCTTAACAATAAGGAGTTCGTGGTCAACACTGTCAAAAGCTTTTGCCAGGTCAATAAAGATTGCATGTGTTGGAGTTTTTGACTCAAATCTTGATGCGATATCAAAGACCAATTCAGTTAGCTGAGTTTCACAGGATTTTCCCTTCCGAAACCCATGTTGATTAGGGTGAATTATATTGTTTGACTCACAGAAATCTCGGATTGAGTTGTGCAACATTTTCTCAAATATTTTCGGCACAGCAGAAATTAGAGAAATTGGTCTAAAGTTGTTGACGTCATTGAGATTGCCCTTTTGGGGATGGGGCAAATGTTGATTTGTTTCCAATGATCGCAGGAAATACTCCAGAATAATAAATTTCTTTGAACAAGATTTCCAAAAATTGCGACAGTGGAGCATTTAGGTTTTTTATCAGGGGGATTGGGATTTTGTCAAATCCAGGACCTTTTTTGTTGCACATCAAAGAAACGACACTTGAAATTTCTGTACAGCTGAAGTGGAATAAAATATTTTCAGGGGAGAAACATGAAAGATCTGGTACAAGGACCGAAGGAGCGATCGAAGGCGGTGTCGGCACTGGAAGTGAAATTTCAGAAAAGTTATTTTGAAACGAGGATACAAAAAGATCAGCTTTTTCAACATTATCGACAATTAGCGATCCATCCCTTTCTGCAAGAACCGGGATAATTGAGCAGCCCTTCCTCTTTTGTCTCATGTGGTTCCAAAATGAGTGTGCATAGGGAGTATTTATAGCATGCTCAATAAAATTTGCAAACAAAGTATTGTTCAACCTCACTGCAGCCTCTCTGGCATTTGTGTAACTTTCCCAGTTCTGCGGTGTGGGGTAACTGCATGCAGCTTTGAACCTGCGGCTCAAAGCTGCATGCAGTTACCAGTAGATATACGTGTGTATTATCCGCACTTCTAAACTTCGTTCATCCTGTCCCACTGTAGTGTGAAAAATTATTAGATTCCATTTTTTATCTTTTTTGCACTATTGCAGGAGTCCGAATTGGTTCTGCTTAGTCATGAAGATAGTTGAAAAAAGTGCAATGAAAAAAATCCCAAAATGTGCCAAAATCGAACAGTAAGACGGGAAAATCTTACCATAATTCCTTCTGGCCTTTCCTGAATTTCTGAAAAAAGGTTAACGAAAGGCGGAATAGCTTGATAAACTACTCCAAGAGCTGGTTGACCTTTGAGCATGCACCTGAAATCTAAAAGGGCAGATGCTAAATCTAGATCTGTCTCTGGTCGGAATGTTCTCTCTTCAAAATCTCTCTGTTCATGCCTGAATATGGTTAACCTTTCGTTCCTGCAAAACTGAATGATTTTTGTAATCCTTTTTCCTGTTAAACTATTTGGTAACAATGTTTTCAGTTCGGCGATGTTCGGAAGCTTGAAGGCGCCATATCTTATCTTTGGCCTGCGCATCCTGCTCTCCGATATATGCAGAACAGTAAAGAAATTTCTCGACGATGAAGGCAGTGCCGTGAAAGCTTGGACCATTAAATTTATGTCGCAGTATCCGGCCACACTTGGCATTGGTTGCGCAAATAAACATCCAAAATTCCCGATAATAAGTGACATGGTGAACAGGTGTCGCTGCGAAATCGATCTTCTACGGGGACTTGTGGAAAAGAGGTAATACGCAGGTACAATGACCCTTTTTTCTACCGTGTCAAGCCGAACACTGAATCTCCTATCCAGACCTGCATTGTGGATAGTTTTCAGATCCATATTTTCAAAAATTTTCGGCGGTGAATAAAATAACTTTGTCGGAACATTTCTTTGGTGATGTACCTGAAGGGCGTGAGATTTCAGCAAAACTATCTGCAGTTCAGCCGCACCGTTTTCGGTCTTCGCAAGCATTGATTCCATGATTAACCGAATGGTTTGCAAACCATATGATATCTCCGATCTCAGGCGGCTTGTGGCGATATTTGAAGTCGATGTCACCATATCAGTATCTGTGCAAAGATGCTCAGTCAAAAATATGCAGTTGTGGGATGCTGAAATCGACAGCAGCTGGAAAAGCATCAACCACGGTGATAATTTGTAAAATGTGATTGCCATTATTTCCGATCAGGCAGATACGAGTATGGCTCACTGTCAGCTTCGAGCGAATGGAAGTAAACACGGTTGTGCATAGCTAAACAAAAGAAGAGTGCAAGCTGGGTTAGCAAATATTTGGCAGAGAGAACAAAAACGGACGTGGGAATGCTTTTGACATGATTATCGTGAAATCGAAGGAAAATCCATAGTTGGTAAAATTCACTTTGTGATGATAGCCTAATTACAGTTCATACCTTTCCACCGAACTGATGAGGAATCCAAAAACTTGCCAAAGATTGACTGCGGCAAAAGTCACGCTACAGAGCTATGGCAGGTTTGTGCTGTGCGGCCCATTCGCATTGACGGGTAAATGATCACAGAAATGCGTTTTGATATCACCGAAGACGGTTCCAACTTTGGGGCCAAAGCAATATCGGACTTACCGAAAATGAAACGTGGTCGTAAAACGCCGGAAGCTTTCAATTGCAATCGTAATGCCGCGTCGATGATTTCAGCGAATTTCTCTTCATTTGCCGTATTGAGCTGACAGCCATAACGGCCGGAGCTCGGCTTGAACCTTGTTGCACAAATTGGGCTCGCAAGGAGAACAATGCTCCGTAATCGTGCTCAACTTCGCTCGCAACAAAATTTCTGCGAGGAGGATGATCACGCCCGTGCAGTTTGAACCGCAAATGATTAAGCCAGGCCAAATGATTTGCCATATAGATTAGAACTTTGGTTGGGCTGTGTGGGTCAATACATTTGTTTCGTTTGGGCTTAACTCCTTGACCGCGCAAACTATCCCCAAATTTGGGATGCCATCTTCACACTTGCACTTCATAAATGATTGGGTCAGGTCAGCTGATTATGTCATCGGTTGTAGAACTTTGATTTAGGCTGATTGGGCTAGGCAATTTTTTTCGTTTGGAGTGAACCCTTCGATCCCCCAGAAGCCCCAAAATTTGGGTTGTGAACTTCACGCTATGCCACCCCAGATGATTGGACTGGGTAAGATGATTAAGCCATCGGTTAGTACTTTAAATTTTCTGATTGTGCAAGAGAGTTTTTTCGTTTGGGTTCGACCACTTGACCTCCAAAACCACACCCAAATTTGGGGTGTAGTTTATGGCACCCCAAATCATCCGGCTATAACAGGTAACCATCTGGAGAACATGGACAAACCACTGACGAAATCTCGCACGCTCATCTTGGACTCAGTTTCAAAGAAACTCCATATATTTCAGATTCACATCGTTGTTCTGTGATTTCAGACAGAGAATGAGAAACCAATATTTAGCAACGATCAATTTGTACGAAGTGAGGATTCTGCTGCTGAATCAACTGAAACAATATTCCTGCAATACACAGACTGCATTCGAACTTGCAAGAACACCGTAGTCACGAAATGGTGAAGGTGGGCACTCACTGGCACATTACTGGCACCTCCAAAACAGCACATTGCTCAAGTGAATAAAGATTATCCTTCCATTTCACAGCAGTCAATCGAATCGTCAACACTGTCTTCAGCTACTTAATCGCAACCTCAAGTACTTATTGAGCAGGATCGGTGACTGTTATCATATCCAAGTAGGGCAAAGCAGGCACATATTGCTAACCTGACGCTTAACTGTTGGTAGACCGCGTATTTTATGACCGAAATTTTATAATGTGAAGTTTTTCCCGAGTCCGAATTCGGAAAAGTTACTTCCTCAATGAATATGTTCCTTACTTAGTTACTGCCTCAATGATGCTGTTGAATATTTCATGTTGCGCTTCATCGGTGCTGAGAACTGAACTTTTTGCAAATTCATTTTGGATATTAGTCAACGGAGCCGCATCCACAGACAGCCACAAAAACATTAGCTTTCAAGACTCCTGTCTAATGAGTTATGCATGACGAATCTCCTTTCTGGCAGGGATCGACTCGGTCTGAAACGACATAATTATAGGGCTATCGTCTATAAAATCCGCCCACATAGGTGGGCCAAACATAGGTCAATTAACCTATGTGGACAGATTTTATTGGCGATAGTCCTATAATTATGCCGTGGTAGGCGTGGAATTATCGTCTGTCCAATGACAAAATGCGAAAAAGTTTTAAGGTTCACTTATTGGGAATATGGACGAATATTATCTGTCCATCATGTCGAACCGTCTTTTTTGTAACACTTGAAAAATAATTGATATTTCAGAATACGTTGGAATTATAAACAAATCTGTGACCGATGTATGCATGACAGGCCGCGTTCCATATATTTTAGTTTTCAATTGCTATAAAAATAAGAACAAATGGTACCTACTTAGCAAAATCTCGGTTTCTGGAATGTTTTACATTTTGAACGCGTGGTGATGACGCGAATAGCTTGGTGATCACGGTCATCCAGGTGGAAAAACTACTGATGCTGTCAAAGACACGAACAGCTGAATGCAAAATGCCTTTTCTCTCCAGTTTCGCCTCAACAAACGCGCATGTGTAGATACGAGTACCACAAATAGATGCGTCCCATTCGCGTGCAGAGAAAAGCGCTCGCGAATTAATGTCAACTTCCGCATCCTGTGGACTCAGATTTGGATGCATAATGTTAATACGCAATGAAATAAAAAATTGTTTCAGAAACAAATATCCAGACTTTCAATGCCTGGTATCCGCGTGTCAGTCGTCCACTGAAAGGAAAACAACTGCTATTGCAATTTTTTGCGGAACACCCATTTTTATACGGCACCGGCTTTTGACCGATGTACGTATGACAAAAATTAGGTTCTTTTTTGGATAAAATGAAAATAGTGTTTGTGACATGATGCTGCGCATGAATCCGAGAGAACATCATGTCGCCGACGTAGCAGTCACTATATCGGAAAAGAAAAGTACAGAATTTCCACATCTCCCGCCCCGACCGCAAAAAGTTTAACTTGTCGTTCCTTTATAGGATTTTACAATATTTTCGGAAGATTTTGAGATGATTTTAACAAATGACACGGATATGATCACAAAATTAACTCGCAAGCATCAACAATTTTGGTAATGAGCACAAAATCGCCTCCACAAAATTGAACGACAGGCTGTGTTGATATATCCTGTGTGGAGGACTTTTTCTCCGCAAGAAACGAGCATTTTTATATTATGATGCCAACCAACGGGTATGGTCAGTATTTTTCCCAAAATTTGTTGATGAAGCAAACATTTCAGATTACGTTCAATGACAAGATGCAGGATGAAAAGAAACTACACATTGTCATTTAAATGCCTTCACTGCGCTTTCTGCAGCACGATATTCTGCTGTACGAGAGCCGACTTGTCACGGCATAATTTCACCATTGTTGAAATCACAGTATTTTGTGCTTTTCTAACAAATTGGGACCGCTCCCATTACTCACTCCATAGATGATGACGGATTTTTATTCAGGCATGTAATGAACGTCTTGAGTTGCAGTTGTTGATGAACCAGTTGGTATTCGTCAACCATAAATGAAGGGCCTGCTCTATGTATTCGGTCTCTTGTTTTGTGCAGTGGCAAATAACTTTCCATTCTGTTTCTTTTCCTTGTATTTCTATACCCCAGACAGTCAACTCCTCGAAATCCTCCACCTCATGGATTTCCAGCTCAGCGTCTTCCAAGGAAAGGCGTATCTAAAAAAGCAAGAGATCAGCATTTAAAAATGAGATCTTGCCAGAAATAGCTCGAGTTGTCAACTGCAGCGCAAGACCCACATGAAAGACGACCAAAACGACCCATTTCCGGCTACCTGCGATGCTTCTACGATTGCAGCATTTTCAGTCAGCCTTCCTCAAATAGAGGGTTCGGTTCTTAATCTGGCGACTGAAGATACCAGGTTCCTCCGACAGGAAGAAACTGGGATGAATGGCATATTATCCAATTGCCGACAACAGCTAAATATCAGCTGCTCACTCTAAGGTTGTTGGAGATCAAGTTTCAAAATGGCCTTTATCCAACGCCCCAAGGAAACTTAATTTCTATTTTTAATTACAAAAACAGTGGACAAATCATTGGCGCTGTACAATAACACTATAGTCCTGACGACTTTGTTGACCGCTTAACCCTCAGCTTTCAGAGTGATGAGAGGTAGGACACAGAAATTGCACAATTTATCAGCAATTATTGACGAGCGCAATCAATTTCCAGCGACTCCCATTGGCTCACATACTGATACACAAAAGGCAGGTCTTGACCCAACGCCCCAAGGAAACTTATTTTTTTTTGTTTTAATCACGAAAACAGTGGACAGATCATTGGCTCTGTACAATACACTACAGTACTGATGACCTTGTTGACCGCAATATGCACTACAGTACTGATGACCTTGTTAACCGCATAACCCTCAACTTTCAGAGTGATGAGATGAAGGACACAGAAATTGCACATTTTATCAGCAATTATTGACGAGCGCAATCAATTTGCAGCGATTCCCATTGGCTCACATACCTACTGATGCACAAAAGGCAGGTCTTGACCCAACGCCCCAAGGAAACTTATTGTTTTGTTTTTAATCACGAAAACAGTGGACAAATCATTGGCACTGTACAATACATACAGTACCTACTGATGACCTTGTTGACCGCATAACCCTCAACTTTCAGAGTGATGAGATGAAGGACACAGAAATTGCACATTTTATCAGCAATTATTGACGAGCGCAATCAATTTGCAGCGATTCCCATTGGCTCACATACCTACTGATGCACAAAAGGCAGGTCTTGACCCAACGCCCCAAGGAAACTTATTTTTTTGTTTTTAATCACGAAAACAGTGGACAGATCATTGGCACTGTACAATACACTACAGTACTGACGACCTTGTTGACCGCAATACACTACAGTACTGATGACCTTGTTGACCACATAACTCTCAACTTTCAGAGAGATGACATGAAGGACACAGAAATTGCACAAAATTGAAGATTCTTGCTTAAGGTGTCATGAATGTCAAAAGAAAAATCCGACCTTGATTAAGAGAGGGTTATCTGCATTGTCTTTTTGTACTCGTATTGTGGATGCAAATTGATAAGTTTAACATTGGATATTTTGGCAATAATTTAAAAGGCTTATGCTGAGTCTGAAGCGTTGAAATACTTTCTAAAAAACCTTTAAACTAAAGGTTAAAACTAAAGATTAAACTAAAAGGTTAAAAAATCATTTCAGCGTTTTGATTGTTTACTTATCTTGTTTCTTATTCTAACCATTGGTTTGTTTTCGTCCATAGTGCACATGTTGTGCACAGAAATGAGGAATTTCGTAGTTATGGAATTTTGTTTTGTTTCAGTTTTGGACTTTCCGATAAAAGTTTAATTGAAAAACCAGTGACTGATCCTTAGCCCAATACTCGCAAGTTTACATTGGGACGCGATTATAGTGGGCACAGGCATTTGGTTTCTTCGTAATAAAGTGGGTTTTTTGGGTAAACAAATACGTGCTTGTTCTCTACGCTTTCTTTACCCATATTTCAAAATTAGCAAGTGCGGTAATTGGAAGGACAGGTCCACTCATCATGAAAAGCAACACGAGAGAAAATTCTCAGTGCGCGTTGCCCAGATTGGTTGGATTTAAGAAAAAAGAAGACGAGAGCAATACGTGCACTTCACTTTTCTCCAGTCCAATCCCTGATCCTGATCTGATCGCCGTGTCGCAGCGGGCGGTGTTTCTGTATTCGCTGCCTCATATTTAATTTAGCAGAATGAAAATTTGTTGAAAGTTCTGATACGAGTAGGTAATGTTAACTTTACGCATTCACCTCCTGGTGGCAGAGAAGCGGTTTGATGCAGTTGGAGCAAGGAATATTGAGAGGATGCAGGAAGCCCATGATGCAACTTTGCAGGGTTAGCCTGAGATTTGTAACTTTGGAATATCCGTCCCTTTTATATCAAGCCATTCGGCGCAGTGGGGAAAAGAGGAAGGGCAGGAAGACAGTGAATGGTAAACTTTGTCTTTTGGAAAGCATTGTCGCACCTATGGAATCACGGGACCATACCACTGCCATGCACGTGGTGTAGTATTGGTCCAAATACGGAACTCTATCCATAGACATTTTTGTGCTAAGAAATGCTATAGACAGAAAAGACCAGTAGGGTTTAGGTGAAAATGGGAAGCCGTCATACCGGGTACGATAATGCAAGAAGTCAACGAGAAAAAAATATCATGCAATTAATTTGTAAATCCAAGGCCTGTAACCAGTTAAAGACTTTTTTGACTGAAATGTAAAAGTCTTAACTTGGTTGGATCATGTCGCATCTTGTCCTTTGACATCTTCAACCACTGCACAACAACTGTATATGAGATGTATCCACAAGTTTGCAATTATAAGCGGGACATATTCCACTCGAAAATTTAGAAAGACCTGGAAAGATGAAGGACACAACAGCGATCTCCACGTTTGAGTGATCATCCTCACGGACAATATAGAAATTATAGTTTCGGTGTAAATCACTCACCACGCGAAGAAGTTCCCAGCCATTGTTTTTCGAAACCGCAGCTCGGCAGAGTAGCAGAAATCAGAAAAAAAATTAAAAAAGACCCTTACACAAAAGCTAAGGAAGAGGTTTCAAATTTAGAGTGTCACAATATATGAACAACAAGCCGTAAAAGAACCGTAAGTAAAGTTTTTCGGCAATTTTTATTGACTACAAATAGTTCCAAAAACCGTTCAACAGGCCTGGAGTTTTTGGAAAATTCTCTGATATCCGATGAGTTATTTGTTCCGACGTCCAAAACTGAATTCATGTGGTTTAGATGAGAGTGGAGGAACATGCAGAACTGTCATTAGTATTTGGTTGCCATGAAAAAGAAAATGGCCAAACTGTATCAAATTCCATAATTGCAGCCCCAACATCTTACGTGTCCATCAAAACGAAGAGTTGCAAATTGAGCATTGTTGTGAAAGATCGAAAATGAAATATCAACGTTGAAAAAATCTGATTTTCTAAAAAAATTGATTCAAAAAACATCACATGTTCGTTGAACCGCGTCCATCATAATGTTTCTCCAATTGCCGGTATAGCAAGTATAAGCCTGCTATGATTATCACATTTGTGCCGATTCAACCGCAAATCTGGACAAGAAAAGAATAAATCGAACGAGTATGCAATCGTGCCCGTCGAACACTGGAAGCCTTTCACGACAACTTGAAAGTTAAAAAAACCGCTGCTATAAGCCTATTGGCTTCAAATCTCTCGTTTTACAATTTTGAAACATGCATTTCCAATCTGGGACCCTTACCACGCCTGCGAAGCACACTTTCTGGAGTAGATTCAACGTGCGTCCCCTGGGTATATTTCTTGCCATCATTCATTCCATTTAATAAATATTGTGACGGTCAGAATGGGCCCAAGCTTGAGCAAAAGCTCTACTTGTCCGTAGTTTCTTGTGAAACGTCATTGTCACTCACATTCTTGCAATAAGATACACACATCCCTGATACACCCTCCCATTGGGCGCACACACCAAGGTACCTATAATACATTTCCCAGAAGCTCATGAAGAATAAGGCCTCCTTTAACGCGCCCTCTTTCAGCAACTGTCTACTGGGTCAACTTAACTTGACACACTATACGATGATCATCCCTTTTAGCTGTTTCTAATTCTTTGAACTTGATTGTCTTAAACCTTGTTCGACGCAATAAATTGCAGGAAAATGATTGCACTTAAATGTGCACTAAGTTTGAACAAATATCACAAATGACAGCAAAAACCTGTTGAAGAAATTTTGGTCGTTTTTAATGTAAATTCTTGCGCTGTTAGCTAGGATCTCTGTTCTTTATCTCAAGAGCCAGATGCTGTGGATATGGTTGCTTTGATCGCCTTTTTACAGCCTGGTTGTCGATGGCATTCAGTTGAGTCAGTGTCCAAGAAGTTTTGCCGAAAAAGGCAAAGACTGGATGGATGTACCTCTGATCAATCACAGCTTTCTCCACAAATTGACTTCTTCAACAGCTGCACAACTCCTGCATACACAGGGTCTTTGGCCATAGGAAAATAATGTAAATTTGCTGTTTTTATCATATTTCGTAATCAGAAACATTTTCTGGATCGAACTTCGGATGCAGAGAGTAAAATCGGAAATTGTAGTCTCAAATAAAGTGGGGACATCCATCTCTTAGAGCTAGAAAAAGTTTAACATAACAAAATATCTCAAAGAATGGCAAATTTTCCTTTTTGCTGTGGCAAGGACATTTGGGCCTCACTTTATTTGCACATGTAAGAGCTCTATCAGAGCTCGAATCTCTTAGAGCTAGAAAGGGGTTACAAGAAGAAAATATCAGAAAGTAGCAAATTTTACTTTTTGCTGTGGCCAAGGACATCTGTGTTCACTTTACTTGCGCATGTAGCTACGATAATGTGTTTACATCCTTGGTTCGAGCAATAAAAGTTTCAGATCATAAACTACGTTAAAACAGCAAATTTGTATTTTTGCTATGGCCATTGGCATAAAGACTTTTGGTTACGCATATCCAATACGTTTGCCATTAAGCAGGACACATTTCACTCGAAACTTTAGAAAGGCCACAACAGCGATCCCCACATTTGAGGTTCGGTGTCAACTGTTTACCTTCAAGAACCATAAAAAGTTTACCTGCCATTGTATTTCGAAGCAAGCTCGAAAGGTTAGATATCAAGAAATGTTTGAAAAGACCCTTACAAATAAGCGAAAGAAGAGGCTGCAATTATTTACAAGTAGCGCAATGTCTGAACCACAAACGGCAAAAAAGCTTAAGTAAACTTTTTTCTGAAATATAGTTTCTGAATTGCATTCCAAAAACTGCTCCACAAGTCTTGATTTTTGGAAATTTCTCTGCCACCCATAATAAGATATTTGTTCTGACCTCAAAAACTGAATCCATCTGGTTCAGATGAAAGTGGAGCTATCCTTGGTATTTGTCAGGCTGGGTGCCATGACAAATGCAAAATGTTACAAATTCGATGATTCCAGCCTCAACAGTTATCGTATTCTTCAAAAAGACCTGCTGCAAACAATTGCGCATCGGTGTGAAAAGTCGAAAATGAAAATCAACGTTTTAAAGGTAATCTAGTTTTCTTCAGAATAGGTTAAAAAAATCACATATCTGTTGCGCCGCGTCAATCAATTTGATACTCCATTGCACAGCACGTACGCCTGTTAAGATTATTTTTTTTCGATTCAACCATCAAAGCAAATCTGGATTAGAAAAAGAAAATATCGATCAAGTTTGTATTCGTACCGTCGAACCCTGGATGCCTTCCAGCACAACCTGAAAGTAAAATGCTGCTGCCAAGCGCATTGGCTTCAAATCTCTTGTTCCACAAATTCTGAAACATGCATCTCCGATCCGTGACCCTTACCTCGCCTGCTATACGCACTCTCCGAACTGGATCCAAAGTGCAGATTCTGAGTTTCCATGTTTCTTGCGATTATTGACTCCGTTCAAGTGTGTGACGGCCAAAATGGCCAAGCTTGACCAAAATCCTCACGTGTCCGCAGTTTCTTTTGAAGTGTCATTGTCAGACGTCATTTTTGTCACTGTCAATCACTGTCACTCATAAAAATCATTGTCACTCACACTCTTACAATAATACATATCATTAATTATTGCTAGTTCACGATAATATTCTCTGGTTGGGCGGATACACCACAAGGTCATCTCACATTTCCTTGAAGCTCTGGAGCAATGCCTTCTTTATAACTCCTTTCAGCGTATCATGTGAGAGAGAGGAATGCACTGTCTACTGGATCGCTTTTACTTGAGACACATGTTTTACAAACCATGTTTTACAAACCATGGCTGATGCATCACATTGCACGCACAACGATTGCACTAAAATGCAAACTAAAATAAGCTTAATAAACAAACATCACAAAACAAATTACTTGTTGAAGAATTTAGTCGTTTTTAATGTTTCTTCTTCCTTATTCTTTTATTATAAGCTGGGATCTTGTTCTTTAACTCAAGAGCCGCGTGCTGTGGATATTCGGACATATTTAGTTGCTTCGATCGCCTTTTTACAGTTTGGATGTCTACGGCATCCAGTTGAGAAAGTGTCCAAGAATATTTGCCGAAAAAGCAAAGACTGGATGGATGTACCTCTGATCAATCACAGTTTTCTCCACAAATGGCCCTGTCAATGAAACAAAAGCATTTAAAGCTCATTTGAAGATTATCGTGAATATGGTCCTGGAAGATACCGCAGAAGTGCATGAATGCTTGTTCTTTGTTGTTCTTGTTGTTCTGGCTTCTTTCTTTCATGTTCTGGTTTTCTTGTTATTTTGGCCTCGTTCTCAATTCACATCGGGTGTTTGAAACCTCCTAAAATCTTGCCTTTAGAGTAAATAGCATGCTACGAGTGGATCATATGTCAAGTGAAATTGCAGCATTACATCAATGCATTTTAAGCTATCATCAGTAATCTGCCATCTATCATCAGTGCTGGTAATCTCAACCCCCTTGATTATCTGATGCCTGGCTTTTCATTTCATTGAGCTTGCCTTTTCATTTTGATTTTTCTCGCGGGGTGATCCGCAGACTCTGAATAAATTTCAATCTTACGATTAAATTTCAATCTTACTGTGTGGAATGCACATCGGTAGATTGGATAGAACACCAATCACAGAATTTGTCCCAGTGGTTTGAATTACCGGTGTGGGAAATAAGATGCCTATTTAGCCCGGAGAGGTCTTTTTTTTGTTGATGTATAGCCAGCATTTTAAGCCGATCCACAATGGTCGGCAAGTTGTTCATTCATACCGCATTCATTTCCACAATATCTCTCATTCATACCGATATTATAGAAACAAGTTAAAATAAAATAAGATAGAAAAGAATAATGTAGAGTATAGTAAAGTATAACAAATACTTTACTATACTCCGGATCAGAGGCCCAGAGAGGTCAACACTGCAAATTCACACTTTAAGGCAATGAGCTTATTCTGGGAATCTCTCCGAGATTTCAATAATGTTTCCAACAAAATTTGACATGTGATGCAATTTTCAATGCACGAACATTCCGCAACAACCTCCTGTAGAAAAAGAAGTTTCAATTGTTGTGGAATATCACGGAAAAAAACCATGTGCTTGAAAATCCTTTTTTTGTTTTTATTTCGCATTTACTATGAAAAGAACGCAGAGGTTGATTAGGCACAAGTCGAGAGGCCTTCGTTAAAATAAGTTTAATTATGCAATTGCGCCAATTTATGCTATTGCAATTTTTCATTGCACGCATTTTACCGATTTAGGATTTTGGAACTGGATTTTGGATTCCAAAACTCCACTCTTTGAGCTTTTGAACTGGATTTGTCATATGCGCGATTTTGGAAATGTCATAACAAAATTGTGCATCAATAAATAAACGAGAGAAGCACGCAATCTCTGGAATTAAGGTAACTTTGGTTCCTAAAACGTGGAAAAATC
>JASGXE010005371.1:0-36065 GCA_030068105.1 Sinentomon sp. SZTP_YWyxl
CAATAATGACCAAAAATAATAACATAGGGCACATGTTGACATTCTAAACTGTAAAGAGATCAATTAAAATGAACACAAAAGATACCTGAATGCTCGTATGTTTGGCAATTAGTAAAAAGCAGTCTTCAAAATGAATGGCAGGAACATAAAATCACCATTTTAAAATTGGCACTCGACAGTGAAAGACAAAAAATACTGGGTTTACTAATACAAAGGCAACAGTTGAACTAAATTTTTCATCAAAGCAAAACAATCACTTGAAGCTAAAGGGCAGTTTATTGAGACAGGTCTTCAAACATCTTGTTGACTGCACATTTCAAATCATCTACGATCGTCGGACGACGAACGGAGAGTCCACGAAGCAATCTTCGGATGCCATCCAACTGGATACGGAGAATAGGATCTGAAAGAAACAACAAAAACACCCACCATTGCTACTTTCCAGAAGTTCCAAATGGTAAACAAGGCAAGGTCTTTAGAAGTTACAAGACCTGGCGAGCAAAGGAAGATGGCTGGAAAAGGCATGAGATCGGATTTCGAGCCACAGCGAGAAATGGTATTCTGGTACGGTTTTGTTTTTCTAGCATGCCCACATTGTTTCTTTTACTTGCGTGGCACAGATGCCTTGATGCATATGTTTTGCATATGCATTGTTGCAGGTTTCCCGAGTGAATCAGGAAAATTCAGCCGTGTTCAGCATGTTTTAGGTTCAAAATGTGTAGTTTTTTGATGCTGCTGTCAAAATTAAAGCAAGATAATGTTAGCTTCCAGTTGAAACTTAGAATTTGTGTTTTCCCAGGCTTTTAGGAGAGGATTCAAAGATCATTTTTCAGCAAAAAGTTGAAAGCGGCACTTTTTTCCAAAATCCATAGGTATGGCATATTGGGAAATGAAAAACGTCAAAGAGGATTTACTCGCGGCATGGCCGAGTTTTGGTCGGCACGAAAAGATTGTTAATCTACAAACATGAAAAGGTAAATCAGCGAAGATGAAATCAGGCTGAATGAAATCGACTTCCAAACGACTGGCAAACCTTGTTCAGTCGGAACTTGAGAATATCCTCCTTCTGACAGCAATGATAGCAGAAGTGTGTTCAAACAGGAAGCCTGGAGCGCAGTTACTGCCATTCCGTCTTCAGTACGAACTGGTGTACCTGCTAGTGATGGAATCTTGGAAGGTGTGCTTACACGTGATGGTGTCTGAACCCAAGTATCAGATGATGCCAGCGTCTTAACACGTATCCCCACTTTCAATGGCATCTCAACAGGTGTGGAAGTTGGTGCCATTAAATCATGTGCACCTTGCACTGATTGTGGATCAACATTTGATGATAATTTGTCAGATGCTTCAACACCCGATGGCTTCTCAGCAGTGCAGGTATCTGGCTCTCCTTGAAGGTTGACAATCGCAGGTGTGCAATTGATGTCCTCAGGATCAGCTTCTGCATGAGAATGCACTCCATTTGCAACCTCATTAGCATGGGAAGCGGAGTGAGAAGTCTCCGACACTTGTTGTTCTTCTGGGGAAGAAGACGGAGATCGTGAAGAAATAGCCTCATCGTTGGCGGCAGCATCAACACTTCCGTGTTGTGCTAACAACTGTGAAAGAGTCGCATCAATTATCGGATTTTCTGGCATGCTCGTTCCGCAGCTGGAATTGCTATCTTCTACTGCAGGCACACCAGAGTTGACATTTCCATTTGGCTCAGTGATGTTCACATCATCTGGTAATGTTAGCATATCAGTGCCGAATTCATCGGCTAAAGATGGTACATCAAAGATGGTGCTGCAATTATCTGTTGGCACAAACACGTCGATGTTGAAATTATCCATTGTTGACATGTCCGTGCTGGATCCGTCTTTTGATGTTGACACATCTGTGTTGCAATCCCCTACTGACGATGTGTTAGTGTTGGGAATCTCAACGGACACTGGGACATCAGCAGTCAAATCTTCAGTCGATGCTTGCATTGCCCTGGGTGCATTCTCACCAGATTGAGTTGATTCAACAGAGGCCAGCGAATCTGCCATTGAAGCCGACTCACGCGAGACATCTGAAGTGGAAAACGGAACTTCAGGACCTGCACCCTTCGTTGCCGAATGATGGCTATCACCAGAAGTAGAATCCAAAGTTGACACTGAAGGACAGACAGTCTCAGATAAATGAACAGATGAGTGGTAATCCTTTCCCCCTGGAATCAAATCAAATGCTGTGTTTTCCACATTCGTGTGGATATTGCTTTGAATTTGGCAGTTGGCATTGTGGCAACCAGCGCCTTCATCTGCAATATCGGTTTTGGTGCACAGGAAATTCTAAACAACAAAAAATACAAATAAAAAAGTATGGGTTTCTTTCAACGTCAGAGAACAATTCATTCATGTTTCAAAAATGGATACATATAAATGGATAATGGATACACTTTATGTTCTCACTTGACATTTGTGATGCTTCGTTATCAATAATATGCTGAAACATGCGGTGCGGACAAAAAAACTTCTGAACACTCAAAATTTTTGTCCAAACAAATTTTAGTTACACATCTTCAGTTTCTAGTGATGTGCTATAATAAAAAAGGCGTTCGGGGAAAAGCTGAGAAAAGGTGTCCCAAAGTCATCCAAGCTTTAGATCCCTGAGATCGCAAAACACCAACAAATTCAATTTGGAAAAATCTGAAGTCCAGAGCAGATTTTCGGAATTCCTAGAACAGATTTCCTGACAGGTCACAAATGCAGTACCTCTTCATCGTCATCACATAATAACAATGCTGTAAATCACTCCAAATTGATGTGTGCTTCACAAAATTAAAGGCTAAAAATGCTAAGAAAGCATAACTGATGCGATTGCAATCACATAAGCTTCTTTCGCCTTCCTTTCCCATCAAAAAAGGGAGTTTTGGCCAAATAAAAGTGACACTGACTTTTGACTAGTCTGCTCTGAGGATGAAACAACAATGGTCTCGAAACTACAAGAAGATTCAACCAGTGCAGAGATGAAACCGAACCGTCAAACCAGCCGGAAAAGAGTGATATCAAATTGAACAACCCCACAGAAACTGTTTCACAATTACTCAACAGTTAATTTCATTTCAAATAAAATAAAATTAAAAAATAAAATAAAAATCATAAAAATTATAAAATTATAAAATAAAATGGCAGAGGTCCAATGGGGAATCTTTGCTGATGTCCAATGGGGAAACTTTGTTGAGGTCCAATGAGGAATCTTTGCGCTGAGGCCCTATGGGGAATCTTTGCTGAGGCCCAGGGAATCTTTGCTGAGGTTCAATGGGGAATCTTTGTTGTGGTCCCAGGGGAAATCTTTGCTGAGGTCCCATGGGGAATCTTTGCTAAGGTCCAATGGGGAATGTTTGTTGAGGTCCAATGTCTTTGTTGTGGCCCAATGGAGAATCTTTGCTGAGGTCCAAAATGGGGAATCTTTGCTGAGATCCCATGGGGAATCTTTGCTGTGGTCCCAGGGCAAATCTTTGCTGAGGTCCCATGGGGAATCTTTGCTGAGGTGCAATGGGGAATCTTTGTTGAGGTCCAATGTCTTTGTTGTGGTCCCATGGGGAATCTTTGCTGAGGTCCCATGGGGAATCACGAATGAGAAAAGCAACACTCCCACCAGTCCTATTTACTCAAAAGCATTGAAGTTATTTTGCAGTGTTTTTTTTTTTTTTTTTTTGGTTCGACTTCCCAGGTCAGCTGTTTCTGGTAAGGTCTCCGCTCGAAGCTGAGGGGGTTGTATCCCAGATAAAAACACTGGTGATCTTGGAACTGGTGATCTTGGAACTATATTATGTTCGCTCAAGTGCAAGTTGGGAGAACCAACTTGAACTTCAGAGTTGAGCAAGCATGCGGTTCAACCAAAATCCCCAGCTTAGAGAATGCCTTTTTGCATTGCATTGGTGTTCGGTCTGTATTTGACCACACAACGCAAAACAATTTAGGGTGGGGAACCTTCGCAGGTAAAAAAAATATTTCTCATCCAACCTGGCAAATCGAACCATCAAATACGGCACATAGCATTGTTGGGCATGCTAAGACAAGCAAATTAATCCTTTAATAAGTCACCTTTAGACAGGGTACCAGTGCATCAATAAATCCATCATAACTTGATAGCTCGCTCTTAGCCAGAGATGCCAGATCACCAACTGTTTCGATGTTCTTCCTGAGCACAATACAGTAAAACAGCTCCTCCCTGAAAAAAGAAAACAGGGCTTGCATGTCAATGCATTATTATTGTTGGAGATTGATTGTTAAATATTATGTTGTACTCGGTTGAAGGTTTGCAGATCTCTGGCAGTAGATCAATGCAAGTAGATTTTTGTAAGCAGATCTCTGAAAACAGATCGTTAGATCTCTGTGAGTAGTTCCCTGCATGTAGATCCCTGCAAGTAGATCCCTGCAAGTAGATCCCTGCAAGTAGATCCCTGCAAGTAGATCCCTGCAAGTAGATCACTGTAAGCAGATCTCTGCAAGTAGATCTCTGCATGTGATTTATGCAAGTAGATCGCTGCATGTGGATCTCTGCAAGTAGATCCATGATCTCAGCAAGTACGAATATACAATTAGATCATTGCAAGTAGATCTACCTAAGCAAATAGATCTCTGCGTGCCACATTAAGTCGATCCCCACAAGTAGATCTCTCCAAGTAGATCTATGCAAATAGATTTATGTAAGTAGGATAGATCTCTGCAGGTAGATCTAGGCAAGTAAATCTCTGCAAGCAGATTTCTGCAAGTATATCTTTGCAAGTTTATTGATCTGTGATGTTTTCAGGCTGTCACACTCCTGTCGAACAAGATGCCTTGTTCGAGGTTGTGACCTTGAGGCAATGTGACCTTGAGGCAATGAGGTTGAGAAGTGAGGTGTGCACAGAAATGTGTTGAGCAATTGATATTGGAGAAAATGAAATATGAAATGTGGTGTGGAATTCGCATTCGAGAAAATTTCATTACATCAAATGAAGTGCATCGAGAATAAACATTTATTTTATTTGTTTATTTTATTTTATTTCGTCTTTGTTTATTAGACATAAACCTGGCGGAGTTAACACTTATGTGTTCTCTTACACTCAACCAGCAAAGCAAGAAATTATCAAAATTATATCAAGGAAAAGGCTAGGTAAACATTTTACAACGGTATGTCAGACTTGGACAAATAAAAATCTAGAATTTTCTTCTTGAATTCCGAAACATTTGCAGAGCTTCGAATTGCAAGCGGGATAGAGTTCCATATGGTGGGGGCCAGATAGGTAAAAGAACCCTCGAACAGTGAAGTTCCATGATAAGGGACAACAAGGTTTCCCTTTTTGCGTGTGTCATGGACATGAGTACCGCTTAAGAGGTGCTCAAAAAGGTAGCTTGGCTGTTTTGATCCAAGAACTTTATAAATGAGAGTGGCATAATGGATTCTACATCTCAGAGTGCCGGACAATAAGCCCAATGCAAACCTATCGGCACTTACATGGTCATATTTTCTCAAGTTGCAGACAAATCTTACATAGGAGTTCAGGAGCTTTCTCAAGCGGCCCTGAAGCTCAACACTGAGCCTTGCAAAGACAACATCACAATAATCCATAATGGGTAGTAGAAGATTCCTAACAAGTCTCAGCTTAATATCCTTGGACAAACTATTCTTGAAACGAGCAAGTGATCGTAGTTTTGCGTAAGTGGCCTTGCAAACATGAGCAACATGAACATCCCATTTAAGGTGTTGGTCCACGTACAGGCCAAGATTTTTCACTGATTGCTCCCACTTTATGGGAACACCATCTACTACCAGCTTTCGGAGTGTCAAGAAGTTGACTTTGGACAGAGTGGACTTGGAACCAAGCAAAATCGCTTGAGATTTTACGGGATTTATGCTGAGGCCATTATGTGCTGCAGTGCTGACCATGAACGAAGAGCCTGAAGGTCTTCATTTAAATTTTGAAGCAACTCAACAAGATCACCTGGTGAACTGGCACAATACAGTTGAACATCATCAGCATACAAGTGATACTTACAAAACTTAAAACAACTACCGATATCATTGACATACAAACTAAAACAAAGAGGACCAAGAATGGAACCCTGGGGAATCCCTCGAGGACATCTGCAAACTCTGAAAACATCAATTAGTTTTTTAATTGCAGAATTCCCATAAATCTGAACCAAGTCAAAATGTACATAACGTGAGAAAAATAGGTCTCAAAAAGATAACCTGCCAACTTTGAGGGATACCACAGCAATGCCGATGATATGCCGTAAGTTTGAATGGTTGTAACCTTTGATAATGTTAAAGAGAGGCAGGCAACCAGACGCACAGAGGCATTTCTACCTCTGATAAAAATATGTAAAGGTTGGAGAGGTCTCCTGAGGCTTTTTGGGGTGGGGATATTTTAGCTTTTATTTTGTATTTTGGGACTGCAAAGGCGAGTGAATTCTGATCTAACCTTGGTCAATGGTTTTTCCTTTTCAGTTAATTTTCCGTTTCAGAAATTGATTGAAAACTGTGTGAACCAGCCAACGCCAATTGGCTGCCCAAAAAGGATTCTGCTAAACCCAAAACGGCAATGAGCGAATGTGTTCAAAGCTCTTCAATTCTCAAGAAAGTGGTTCACCATTGTGGTTGACGTATATCACCTTTGAAATTGCCAGTTGCTGCACAACGTTACCGGGACGTCACATCCTCATTATCAGATGCTCACACAGCCTGCGTCAGGCATATTTTTTTCCCCAATCCACTTCCGCATGCGCGTCTCTGATTGGCTGTTGGGAATTCCAGCCAATTTCAACATCCAATTTTCAAAACCTAACTTAACCAAACCTAACCTGACCTGACCTAACCTAACCCTATTGCGACCCTAGAAAGAGTTGCGAAGCGGTGGCAAACACACCAAATGGCAAAAAGCGGTGGCAAGGCAAAAATGTGAAAATTGATGACGTCACAAATTGAGACAACGTGATTGGCTGTTGCGATGCTGCAGTCCGCGAAAGTGGATTGGAAAAAAAAATTATGCCTGCGTCAGCACGTCATGATTAGGATGTGACGTCCGGGAAACACAGTGCTGAGCTCAGCAGCTGGCAATTTCAATGGAGATCAACGTCAATCACAATGGTAATCAACTTTCTGGTGTTTTTTATATTTCCGAACATCACGACCAAAAGGTTTCCTCTGGCTTTTCAATTCTTCATGTCACGGCAGGGATGTGATGTCAAGGTAAAGTAACATATCGGATGTTACACCATATCTGGGTCGTGCCTTCCCGTTCACAAGCGGAATGGCATGACATGGATAAATGTGATATCTGATATGTGATATAGCGCTATACCTCGACATCATCTCCCCGCTATTAGAGCTGTGACTGGTTACTTGCGTTCTCAGTATCCAGTAGGCGGGATTCAGAATCAGGTTCTCAGAATTCAGGGAAATGGAAAACTGGAAAAGCACAGAGATAAGTCAGAAATTAATGACAATATTGAAAGTGGCAGAACTGGATGGCTAATGCATAACACCATAAACCAGAAGGCAGAAAAATGAAAATAAAATAAAGTGCCGAAAACATAATAAATATCAAAACAGTGGAGTGGGTACGAGAAAAAGAAAAACTTCAGAAAGAAAAACGAAAAAAATAAAAATAAAACAATGCAATGAAAAATCAGAAAAAACGCAAAAAAATGAAAAACACTTGTGCAAAACATTTTGTGAAAACAATCACTATGCAGCGCCGGATTACCCAATGGGCACAGGGGGGCACGTGCCCAGGGGCGCCTCGAGGTATGGGGCGCAAACTTTTTTCGTCTTACACTTGATATAATGGGAATTTTACTGGTTTTCTTTAGATTTTGCAAGCGATACTCGGTCCAAGCAAAAAATCCAAGTCTTCTTGAACAAAACCAATTTCAATTCAACCTGTAGTTTAATTGAATCTCGCGAAGTGGGTAGGAGAGGCGCTGTTGTGGGTGTAGCTGGGAGGCGCTGTTCTCTCTTTTTTCGTTCCGAGCAGCCAACTGCATGCACGCCATGGACCAGCCCAGCCGCCACAGCACTTTGCTGCAGGGAACAATAACAGTATAGTACAGTTATTGTTAAAACAGTTAGTTATAACAGTATAGTACAGTCATAGTACAGTTAACAGTTATAGTACCTGCTTTGCTGGTGGTTGCTGACTGAGCTTCCAGGGGACTGATTTCCCTGAGCCGTGAATCGTGTTTCTCTTGCTCTTCTGTCTTTTCTTGTGACTGTGACATGCGCGGCATGTGCCTCATTTCCGAAATGTATTTTTATTTGTTGTGTTTAGCATTTTTCGCCTTTTTGTGCACTTTGGGTTGGGGGTCCCGGGTCTTTACCTCAGCCTCAGCAAACTGCTGGCTTTTGAAAAGTGATAAACAATATTTTTCCTCTTCGTTTTTAGCATACATTTGATTTATCAGATTTGAGAATATGCTTGCGAAAGAAAGCGGGTTTCATCGGCCTTTGTTTTGAATGTATATACCTACAACTGTTATTCAATTATGTGATTTTATTCATAGAAATGCGGATATGATCATCAGATCCATTAGTATCGATCTTGCATGTTGTGATGAAATTTTAATTTTCAAGCACCTGCTGCTGGCTGGACGACTGCAAGGGCGATTTTCAGAAAAGTGCCCCTGGGCGCCCAAAACCTTAATCCGGCACTGTCACTATCAGTGGAGAGATTGACTACGGGGAAACTGGAGGTGGCGGGAAAAGTTCGAGGGATTCCGGTTTTTGGTGAGATTGACTTCGATTTGTTCCCGGTACTTTGACTTGTGGGGATAATTTTGTTTCCGAAACTGTTTTTCCCCGGTGATTTTTTCACCGGTGAGATTGACTGCCGGGAGCGGGTAAAACGCAAGGGATTCGGAAATATTTCTGCCTCCTCGGTGACAAAATTGACGTTTGTTTTCACCCCGGCTGAGGCATGGGTAAAGTTGCGGGTAACCGTTCGAGTGCGGCAAGTTGAATAGATGCATTCTGTGTATTTCCGCAGCGTGTTACTGCTGGCAGCGTTGTCATTTTTGCACTCCTTCATGGATGCATGCATATACCGAATGCGTTTTGCGGGGCATGCGAAATTTTCGTTCACCAGTCTTTTTATCGCATGCATTTGTCATGGCAAATCGCGATCCCCGGCAAATCTTGAAAACCCTCAGATTTGCAGGAAAACAGGCCTGGCAAAAGCGAGTCTCGTCAGAAAATGTTGAAAGCTGTTTCAAATCGTGAACCCTCAGAATTTTTTGCAAGTCTCACTTCCTTGAGGACCGTTTGTTCGAAAATGGAAGTGAATCGCCTCCGAGTGGGGGCAGCCCAGCAGGTCTTGATATCTCCAACTCAAGATTTGGGTCAATGATCATCTTGTCGAATCTCATTTAATCCAGGTCCGTTTGATCGAAAGCGAAAGTCTGTTGAGCATGATCAGGACACCTTCCCCACCTCCCATAGTAATGTTCAACTCAAGAGAATTTCGGGAGCTCTTTTTTTGTCGAATGACCCCATGTCAGAGAGGCCAGTTATGTCGAAAACGGAACCGAAGGCTTGCAGAGAGTGACCCGGGCCACCATTCGGCATCACCCTGCGGTGTCCAATTCGAGTGAATTGTCAATGTTCATTTCGTCAAATCCCGCTTTGCCCAGGCCGTTAGATCGAAAACAGAGGCTTGCCGAGCATGACTCGGGCTGCCATTCGGAACCGCCTTTGGAGTTTTCAATTCAAGTGAATTGCAGATGCTCATTTTGTCGAATCTCACTTCCCTCATGTCAACCACTTCGAAACTGGCACCGAATGTGACTTGGTCAGCCATTCAGCGCCACCTCAGTATCGAATGCAAGGTTGGGCGAATTATTGTTTTGTCCCGAATCTCACTTCATCGAGATCTATCTATTTGGTCGAAAACGGAACCGAGAGGCCTTGTGCTTGCTTCCACCTTTCGCTGAAGTTGGTCATCCAGGATATGCCGAATCGCAACTCGAGTCGCCACTCCAGTCGCCGACTGTGGGAAAAACGTTCAGTATTCCACCGAAGAAGCTGTGCGGAAACGCAAACAGTCTCCACTTGAAAGCGCAAACAGCAAACTCTGGCCTCGACAAAAGCGGTTGCACCTGTCTGCCGTCCAGTTCAGACACAACATCGATCGCAACCGAACTGTGGTGTATGGCAATTCAGTATCCTCTTCCTGCTGTTCTGATGACGTCATTGGCAACGAAAACCAATAGGACAGCAGGAAGCAGTCCCCGGGGATTCTGTTCGAGTCAATCTCACCGGTGAAAATCCTACTGAAGTTCGGGGGAGAGTAACGGGTATCGACAAGCGAAAGTCTCCTCCCCGCAACTTTGCCCAATGTGAATCTCACCGACCATTTCCCATTTGTCATTTTTTTCACACCCGAGGCGAAAAAAGAAGCGGGAAAATTTTAACCTCCCCTGAGTTTTCCCCGTAGTGAATCTCTCCAGCCTATGAAATAATAATAAAAAGAGTGTTAAAGTGTAAACCAAAAATACTGATAAAATGCAAATAAGAGCACCAATTCTGAAAAGTGAAAACACAAAAAATGACTCATAAACAAGAAGTAATCAAGAAAATGAAAATTCAATAAAATGTAAAATAGGCAAAATACACAAAAAAAGGCAAAACAATCAAAATGGTAACAAAAGTGGCTGAATTATAATCAAAATGGAAAACAGAAATCCATGAAAGTTAGAAAGAAATCAATTTTCATTTCAAGAAAAAATTAGCATCAATCAAAAAAGCAAAAGTATGAAAAATGGCCACAACCAGACGAGCAGAAGACATTGAAAAAAAAAACAAACAAATCTGAAGCGCATGAAATTACAAAGAACACTTACTGTGAATCTGATAGACACTGATCATCCTCAATGAAAGCAACCAGCTGATCAATTGGTAAATTACTTCCGGTAAGTGCAGGAAGCAAGCATTGACAAGCCTTGATTGGCTCATTTCGTGTTGCCGACACCTTGCTCACAGCTTGAGCTTGTTCAGCGGGGACAGCAAATCTCTTTGTGGCATATGAATCACTGGTGAAATTATCACCATCCAAATGGGTTTCACCTGAAAAATGTATCAAAACACAATAATGACAAAACAAACTCTGGGAAAAAAACCTGTTTAACAGCAGATAATCAGATCCAACGGAATTCAAAAATAAAGGCAAACGTTCTGCCCCCAACCCGCTCTTCAGACATTTTCATTTTTGCACCAATTTTGACCCGTTTTCATCACAAATTTTGAACTTTGCACACTCTCAGGAACCAGTTGAGACAATCCGCGATCAAAATTTAGCAGGCCAGAGAGAGGCGACAAGTCATGGTATGTATTTCAGGCAATCTATCGATGCTTGGTGTAACCGCCAACACTTTCTTGCTGGACACCCAATATTCTTGGAAACTGCAGAAACCCTTTGATGTGGGCCATCACCTTGTTCATCAGACAGGTTTCAGGAAACCTTTCAATAACTGAGAGGCAATTTGATTCTGACATCGCTTGTCAAAGAATTGGCGATCAATTTGGGGATACTCCCCAGTATTTAGATGCAATCTGCCAACATTATTCTCTTTTTGTTATTATTCTACACCTTCGAACGCCTTCTAGGCATGTGGCAGGGGGAGTTCTTGCAGTATTACTCTGGTCGGTTTAGCTGGGATTTCGGCGGGGACCGGCATACACTGGTCAGTGGAACTGCTCCAGCACCCACACCGCTCCAGGCCGTCCACAGCCATCCGTGCTACCAGTTTTCCGGCTATAGCCAACCTGCAGGATAGCCAGACCTATTGGAAACAGTGTGGCTTTTGTGTATTGTTCCCCAGCCTCTCTTGGACAGGAGCTAGGTGTTATTTAACGTGCACAGTGTGATGCTGCACACTGGACCTCCTTCTTAAAGTCCCATCCGAAGGACAGACTGGCCACTAGTCTTACCGACCTTATTCGCCGCACCTCGCTGAGGGAGGATGCACACACAATTTGTGCGGGACACAATCTTGTGTCCCGAATGGGATTCGAACCTGCAACCTTCAGGTCACGAGTCCGAACCGCTAACCACTGCAACACGAGGATCGGACTAAAACAATAGATACCAAATGCTGCTGAAGGCACTCGTATTTCGAGTTAAAGGGGACGCTGAAAACCAGCAAAATTCTTGTTTCTTTTTCGAATGGGCTAATTTTGGAACACAAGTTGGGGATCGTTTGAGAGTGCTCACACAAAATTCCAACGCCCTGGGTCAGCTGGTTCAGATTTGTGTAATTTCTCTGAAAGATGTCAGCATCACCTCAAAGCAGTGTCTGAGCTGTCAGTTTTCACACTGTGTTCATGCAAAAATAATCAAAATCGGCCGAAAAATTGAGTACGAGCCAGCTTTTTATATCTTTACTCTAAGTGGGTGTTTCATAGCTGAATTATGCCTTGCACCAGAATATGAGAGGCAAATATTGGAGAGAAATTATAAAGTGTCAAGACACAGAAATCACACAATGTGACTCTGCCACAGTTCTGCGACAAAAAAAACCTTCTAAAGTGTCAATTTTCAACTTTCTGGAGCAAAAATGGATATTTTCATGCGAAAGATGGTATTGCAAAAAATGTATGAAAGTTGTCATTGAAAAGGTGGCAGTTGCGGAAAACAAACCCGCCAAAATCCACATCTCCAAATGATAGGCCCTAGATAGCTTGAATTGGCTGACTTTTGAGCGAAAAATGCAGAGAGCTAAATTGAACAGGACATTTCAAACAATAAAGATGGCTAAATTCTGGATTACAAAACCAAATTTTTCTGACGAAAATTCTCATTTCTTTCCAGGTCCACCCTTTAGTTTACTGAATACAAATGGTTTTAGGTCATTCTAAGTATAACCGAAACGGCCACCATTTGAGTGGCCTTCCGATGACTTCACCTGAAACTGAGCCAATCAGTATAAGAGCGCTGAGCTGAAATAAGACATCTATTTCTCACGATTCCAGCATATTTTTCTGATCCACTTACCAAGTTATGTCCCTGTTTGATCAAGAATTTTCAACAAGTTTTAACTTGTTGAAAACTCTTCCGTTCATCGCTGTAAATTATCGCCTGTCAGCATCAAGTGCATAAGCATTGTTGGGCATTAGATGCTTTAGGTGAATCCTCCTCGCCATCCCGACAAGGTATATATCCCCTTCATGCGCTGACTACTCATCACTGGACTTTTCACAAACAGTTACCTTGATACCAAAAATGAGGCTAAAATCCTCACCTCGATAAAAAAAAATCTGAGACAAACGGGCACCTGACGTGTATTTCTGCACCAAATTACACTGACACCTGGGCCTCCAATAGCAAACAACTCACCTGAACTTGTCACCTGAACTTGGATTTGGGGCTTGGCTTACCACTTTTGAACATGGGAATCTTCTGGACCGAAGACATTTTTGGAGAAACGATTCACCCAAAATATGCATAACTTTCAAGACTTTTCCAGTTTTGCTTAGAATTTCAGGTTGCTAAGGTCACTGATTGGTACAGAAGAAAAATTGAAAACGATAATGGCGCGGTCTGTGGGCACAAAAATACCATTTTAAATTCATGAAAGAAATTTACCCTGATCATCCTTGAGACTCAAAGACAGTTGCTTGAAGACATCGCTCGTTTTTGTGCCCGAATCCGTGGCATGCATCGTGGAAAATCCTGAAGCTGATATGCGGATGGATTCTGAACGTCTTCCCTTCTGTCGTTTTGACCCTGGCTGGATAGATTCTTGCTCCATTTGGTGCTCCATGTTATGGATCGATTTTGGACTTTCCTTTTCAGACAGTTTTGTCTTCTGCTGAATTGGCATTTCCAGGGAACGATGGACAGATTTTGGACGTCCCCGTTTCCGCAACTTTGGTTCTTGCTCCATTGGCTGCTCGATGTTGTGGACGGATTTTGGACATTCCTTTTCCAACAGTTTTGGGCCCTGCTGAATTGGCAGTTCCATGGCATTGTGGACAGATTTACGACGTCTCCGCTTCCGCAATTTTGGTTCTTGCTCCATTGGCTGCTCCATATCGTTGTTGAAGGATTTTGGACATCCCATTTTCATCAACGTTTCCCCTTGCTGCTTTGGCTGTTCCGAGTCAGTGGGGTCAGATTTTGGGCATCGCATTTTCAGATTTTGAACCTCGCCGTTTGTTTTTGAACATGGTGCATCACATGCGTTCCTAAGCTGCTCAGGCCATTTGAAGTCGTTAGATTGGTGTTCTTCCAGTTGAGGAGGCTCTGTAGTTTTTGCTCGTGCAACACGCCCTCCAAGAGACTTATCAAACCTCACACGCTAGAAAAGGAGAAAAACAACCACTCCTTGAAAGCAAAATGGATCAGCAAGAGATCGCAAAAGAAAGAGAAAACTTCAAACTATGAGAACACCAATGCTAAAACAACATCAGAGGCATTTTTGGCAATGTAGCCACAAGCTTAAAGTCATGAACACACTTCAATATTTACCATGGTGACATTGTGCCCAATCCGTTCGCAGAAGAGGATGGAATAAGACCGGTTTTGTTACCACACGGCAAGCTTCGTCAGGTGAAACAAAACAAGATCAGTGATGTCAGATTGTCACGTGCAGTGGCGCAACCAGGATTTTCGTTCGGGAGGGGACGACCTGAAGAAAAAAATGGAAACGCGGGAAAAATCGCGCAGAAGGCGCGGTCCGGGGTTCCAAGGGGCGGAGCCCCTGGCAGGCAGGGGGTCTAGAGGACAGAGTCCCCCAGAAGCTGAAGAAATTTTTAAAATGAGGTGTTCATTTTGGTGCAAAATTTGGGTTCTCGAGAAGAAAATGGAGTCAAAAGTCGTGTTTGGATTTCCCCTTCATAACTGCAAAAAGGCAGAATTTTTCTGGTTTCTGGCAGAACTCGATCCTCCATAGGGTTTCCCAAAATCAAATATTCATAAAATTGGGATGTGCCCTTTGGTAGGCACCTGCCCAGAAAGATAAAAAAATAGGAATAGGTTATGCCGCACAAGGCAGCAAGCTGGTGTCTCGTGCGATATGAGAAACATGCATTTCACTGTAAGGATCAAATATAATTGGACCCGCAGCTATACTTGTGCCATTCATCAAGCCAAGTGGGTTGCATTGTATTGAAGAATGTTGTTTTGTTTGCGTTTCATCTCTACTGGGTCGCACACGGCACTGCTTAAGAATTCTCAAGCCAAGCTGCTAATGACCTCTAGATCTTCCCTGAGAAATGTGTGCACGGAGAAACAAGAATTTTCTACACGGCCTTCACTTTACTTTAGGCGCACCGCGAGATCATCAGTTGTGCATAGTCAAAAGAATGAAGGAAAAAAGTGTGAAGAGTTTTCGCCCTTTTTTCTATTTTTTTCTTTTTGGATTTCGGGAGGGGACACGTCCCCCTTGTCCCCCCCTGGTTGAGCCAGTGGTCACGTGAAATTGATGTGGTTAAAATTGATAAGAAAGCCGGAGGGATTTGGTGTGATCGATGTTTACAGCAACACTGAGCTTGCCCAAAATTTCCCCACTTTCCAACCCAGGCCCTTCAATATACAGACTTTGAACTTCCCCATACAGAGTTAAATCTTGACCGACATAATTCCTGGACAACCAGCATCTCCGACAACCTGAATTGCCTTGATTCAGCATCCCCCTGCATGGACTGCACATTCAACTCGTTATCAGTCTTTCCTTATCATCTTCCAAGAGTGCTAACTTCGGATAACCCAGGCAAACGAAAGCTGGCCTGGTTCAGACAAGCTCAGCGTTGCTCAAAGCATTGATCACACCCCAGCACTCCTGCTGCTCTCTTCAACCACGTCAATTTTAACCATTTGAGATCAATCTTGCTTCCACTGCTCCTGAAGAAGCTTCTCCTATGGTAGTAAAAGCGGTTGTGTTACATCCTCACCACGGTGAGATTGGGTGTTTAGTTTCGTCCATTTGTAAATGGACGAAACTCAAACTCATCATGGTAAATATTGTTGAATCCGTTCGTAGTGCCCATGCTTCAAATAACCGCCCATCATTCAAGCACCAAGCGAAGGGCTTCCAACCGCAACTATCAAGGAATAACACATCATTAAAGCAACTATCAAGGAATAACACATCATTAAAGCACCTACAAGGAAAACCACGCATCATAAAAGCACCCAGCATCTACCAACCGCAACCATCAAGAAATGGAGGCAGAGTGACTATTTCTTCGGTTAGCATAGAGCCTTTTTCATCACATAAAAGGAAGGCTTGAACAGGGATCGTAATCGCTAGACAGCATATCAAACAACAGAAATGGCAACCGTTTGCAACGAGTAGAGGTACAAAGTGACCAATTTGCAGTGTCAATGAGCAAAAAAACTTAAAAATCATTTTTTTTTTTTAATTTTCCTGACCATCACACCTCCCAAATACCAGTTTTTACAACGCTCAAAAGTAGCTGATGCTACAAACCCATACTGCTAAATTTGATTTGAAGCAGTAAAAATCTCGACCAACACAATGAAACAGAGAAATCTAGAGCAAGAGAATAGGAACCTCTTGTCTCGTGTTTAAGTTCGACTAATGCAAAAGAATCTAAGTGAATTGCAAAATAAAAAAATGAACCATGAGAATGTCCCAACAATTGAAGTGTAATAAAAGATGACAAACACTCCTCTTGCGAAGAAATTATTGAAAATCCCATTTCTTACGAGTAGGATGCCTTTCAAGAGTTTTCCCATGTGCACAAAAAAAAAATCACAGAGCATGAGGAAAAGATGTAAACAGTCATCAAGTGACATTGCTCACATTTCTCGTTGTCAATTCTGGGAAAGTCTATGGTGTTTACAGTTCAAAAAATTCCATTACACTATCAACAGCAAGCTGATCACCAGAATCCACCACCTGCTAAGCCAGGGGAAGCGCACTGCATGTTGGTGGTGGTGCAACATTCCTAAATCTGAGTCTGGCATTGCAAAGGAGATGAAGTGCCATGCCATTTTCTGAAAATGCCACAGCACCATCGACTCATCGAGTTGCTGCAGTGCATTTCTGCAAGCCTATCAGGTGGCGACGAATTCTGGTGATTAGTTCGTTGTTTGATAAGGATGTTGTGGAGACGTCGAAATCCACCCTTAGCTTTTTTATCGCTTTCATTTGTGAATGAGCTTGCCCAGAACGATGACCTCTGAAAGCTTTCATCGCATTTCTATCAATTTCTTTCCGCTTCTGTTGCATTTTTTCAATTTCTTGTCAATGTTAAGGAAAACTCAGACCTTCCAACTAATGACGACGGGATTGCTCATTTGTGCCAAAGCGATGCAATTTTTGAAGTTGGAAGGGGATTCGAGTGCAGTCCATGATCATGTTTAGCGGAAACACAGAGGGATGAAACAATCCGCACTGCAAAATGACAAGGGTAATGTCGTCATCCTGGATTCCCTCTGCATTTCTGATGTGTGCACCAGCCACAAATGTGTGTAGATTAAAAGAATTTTCCAACCTTCTGTGGAGATGGAACCAATGGCGTTCCAGCCTTTTTAATTATGGCTTTAAGTGGTGAAGATGCGGTTGCAAATGGAGCTTGCAGATCAGGTCCATTGGGAGGAGAATTTCCAACACTGAAAACAAAAAGCACATGGAAAAAAACGATAACGGCTCTAGCGTGCAAAATTAATTTTGACCAACTGTGCTGTGAAAATAGCAGATCCATTCAAGGCCAATGTACGGGCATCCAATTATCTTGAGGCAACCTTAATTTCAAACCCAGATGATGCTCCTGTAACAGATGCCGACAGATACGTAACTGGCGTTGGCTGTTGAGCTTTCATCATGGAACCTTCCAAAAGTGTCCAGCAGACCAGCAATTTGACATGTTGCCCAATGATACCCCTAACTGCACAACGTGCAGGAGAATACACAACTGCCAACCACCCAAGTGTTCAATTAAACCACTGGGGCACTTGAAACTTTGAAAAACAAACTTGCAGTGGACAGAATTCCGACCCCATCCTCCCTCAATCTTGCCCAAACTTAACTTGTGTGCCATGCTCTGATAGCTCGATTGAATGAAAGTTATTGTGGAAGAAAATATTGCCAAATAGATAATTTTTACGAGTGAAATATGTAACACACATGGCTCACACAAGTAGGAAAAAGAACATTCTGCCTCTCCAGCTGAACGGTGCTTTTCATATTTTGGTCTCCCATTTATTTTCTTTCCTGCATTTATTCAACAGCCTGGTTATGACTTCGCTTGAATTCGAATATTTCCTCTCCAATTCATGTTCAAGCACTCATAACTTCGAAAATACATTTCCTGCGAAAGGGTAACTGACAGCCGAAGAAGAAGAATGACCTCGGCACCTGCCGCTTCATCTGTTCCCAGCTCAGCCAGTGGGCTGGTTGCAGAAATCTGCTGCCCATTCTCATTTCCCCGTGTGTTTGCCAAGTTGGAAAATGTTATGGAACAATTATTGGCAGATTAAAATTAAAATGGGGCGATTATTGATAAAAATTACTTGGTATTGAATAAAAGTTTTTCTGGGCGTGCGGTGACATAATTTCAAAACCTTCAATCAGCCAGCCATCACCAGCCAGAAATCGAGTGGGGCTTGGGGGCTTCTGTCTTGGAAAGACACAACGATAGTTTTTAGACAACCCAACTAGGCTATCATTTCGGGAGAAAAAGTTCTTTTCTAACAGTCCGGCTTCGCCAAAAACACAGGTTTGGCAGATTTGGTACCTACGCACTTCAGCTTACTCACAGATCCACCATCCAAAATGTCACAACTGGATCCCCCAACCCTCAAGATGCTACAAGAGCTAGAGGCAGCCCACCATCGTAAAAAGTTCATCAATTGCAATCAGCATGCAAATTTTAAACAGCAGCAATTTTTATCTAAAAACGACCACTGGGTCCATTGTACCCATTCAATAATCTCTCCCCAGTGTTGTTTATTGGGAATTAGAATGGGTAATCAGATTTTGTCTGGTGATCAATCCGTTTCATAAACAATGCCAGTAATTACCTGAATAGAGGCCATTTTTTGATAGACTCTGTTGATCCTAAAATGGCCTCTATTCAGGTAATTACCGACAGTATGGGTGATCTGTAAACTTGTCCAAGGGAACTTAAATTGTGTGGGATCCCTCCGCCTCTTAGAGCCGGCCGACCCTGGGGAGGTACACACTGCCGGAGCCAGCTGCCCTTATTCCGCCTAGGAGGTGAAAGCAATCGACCCTGCATAGAAATTTGTATCTCGCTAAAATATCATCCTCACTGGGAAGTTCGACGATTTTTATTTGTTTGCAAATTAGTGGATGGCCTCGATGCACATGTGTGTCCTCCTGTTGTGAAATCTTTCTCGTGTTCTTTTCTTTTCGAAAACCGAATGGGCTGAAATGTCCATTTCAAAAGTTTCCTGCTCCTTTCAACATTTTTGGAGGTGGCCAATTTATTCTACAATTTAGCACTGGGAACAGGTTAACTTACAATTTCAGGTTTAAGGTAGCATCACCTCCAGTAGTGCCATTCTTTTGTCCCGGCTCACTGCAAGCAACAAATCCAACGGGATCGGTTCTGTTTGATGGCTCCTGCAGCAATGCCCTATGTGTGTGTTTCTTGGCGGGAGAGCGCATGATCTTTTGCAATTTGTACCTTGCTGATGCCTCTGGAACAGTTACACATCTTCCAGAGAGAGTATAGGTATTGAACATCGATTGGGCATCTTTGATAGTGCCGTTTCTGAAAGAATGATTTGCAAAATCACCATCAGCACCTGTGTAAATTTCACTAATTTCAGTCATATCCTGCGAGAGTCTTGTCAAGGAGGCTGAAAGTTTCTTGGGTACATATGCTTCATAATTGCTGTTCACATACACTTTCATGTTTCAAGAAAAAGCCTAGTCACCAAAAGATAAATGCTTGCAGCGATAAATAGTAATACAAGAATAAATTCAAAATTCAAGCTCTCGAATCCTCAAATTTTGGTAAGTGCTCTGCAGAATTAACCGAAAAATCACCGGGCACTTAGGTTTAACTGAACCTTTAAGGAAAAATTTCCAAAAAGCAAACCTTTCAATTCTGTACAAGAAATTCAAAAATTTCGTCCCAAAATTAAAAACCTTAAATTTTCAACCACCTTTTCAAATTTCTTGTTTAAATTCCTTTTTGGGGAATTTGGGGAAAGAATTGTTGAAAAATGCAAAACCTTTGGAACTTTTTGTTTTCCAGCAATGAACTTTAAATTTTCTGTGCAGTTAAAAGTTTTTGGAAACAATCCAATTGGTTAAAAATTTCTTCTTTTTGAAAATCAAATTTTGGGAAAGGTTTTGGAAAAGGAGAATTTGAAAATCCGACGGGAAAGGATTTGGATACTTGTTTTGGTTTTTTAAACCAGAAACCTGCTTTAAACTTTTGTTTTGGAAACGTTTTTTTAAAGGGGAGCACCACTTTGGATAAAAATGTCACCCCTCATTCTTTATTCAGAAATATAACAAATTGTAGAAATGTGATTTTGATTAATTTATGAGCACCTTGTACAATCCGATCGGGGAAATGTGATGTTTGGATCCCACTTCGATTTGGTGGTCTTTGGCCATACCAACAGTTTAAATTCGCTGCTTTAATCACATTTTGTTTTTGAAACGTTTTCCATCTCTAACCACGGATGTCACCACTTTCTTAAGGACGACGCTTTCTGATTAAAGCGTTGACACACTTGGTTAGAGTTGGAAAAAGTTTCTGATCACACAATGTGATAAAAACTGCAAATTCACATTTTTCCAACGTGGGTTACCCCGTATGTATTCCCAGGATACAAAAAACAAAAAAAAAAATCTTTAAAATATGAGTGGAGACAGCAGGAGGACGATTTAAGTATTAGTCAGGCAAAGATACTCCAATCGAAGGTCAGATTCAATTCATCATTCACACAAAGCCAACAGTTTGTTTTTATCAAGCTGCCACATTTGCCAACAAAGATGGAATAAAGTCGGTTTTTGAACTGCCTAGTACCCCACCAGTATGAAGGTACACCAACGGTTTCATCCGAAGAAAAACACACTTTTGAGACCAAAAAATGCAAAAAAGGTTATTCGTTTGGTGAATATCAACATTCCGTTGACCACATGAAGTGGGTTTGACAGCCACAGGTGGGAGCATGAACCCATCCAATGAATCATCCAATAATTCAAAATTAATTGCGACTTGATTCATCTAATTAATTCATCCAATAATTCACAATTAATTCTGACTGAATTCATCCAATAATTCACAATTAATTCTGACACAATTCATCCAATAATTCACAATTAATTCTGACTTAATTCATCCAATAATTCACAATTAATTCCGACTTAATTCATCCAATAATTCACAATTAATTCCGACTTAATTCATCCAATAATTCACAATTAATTCTGACTTACAGTTTTGAGTCAGAAGTGCCAGTTTGAGGAGAGACCTCCGCAGCCTCAACTGTCACTTCGCAGCCGTTTTGTTTGACGTCGGGAACAGCAACTCCACCGTCATCTATTTCAGCAGATACCACCTTTCGTGATGGCTTCTTTGCACGTTTCTTCACCGGAGACCGAATGATTTCCAGCAGCCTGAAGTTTGCTGTTGACTCTGGAAGGGTGATGCGTCTTCCTGAGCTAGCGGAGATGCTGAAAATCGATTGTGCATCAAGAGAAGCACCAATTCCACCAGAGTAATTTTCAATGTCTTCCTGGGAGACTCTTGTCAAGGTAATCGAGCAACTCTTCGGTAGGGGCGTTTCAAAGTCATCCTTCATTTCCATTTCCATTTTTCAAAAGTACAAACCATTTGTAGCAAAAATACTAAAAGCTGTTGCATCAAAGAATGACCCAAGCAGAAAATTGCAGCTGAAAATCATTTGTACCTTTTCAATCAGACATTCAATCTCTGGTCCATGGTTTAATCAAACCACGTACCGCAATTGCTTGCTCTCCGGTGGTACAATTTAAAGTCGTCTTGCCGGGGTCCACTTCGGGGCACTTCTCTGAGGCAGCAACTACCACCAGACCCTCACCCACCATGTACCATGATTAACATAAGCTTTTTGCTTCTAAGCTTCTATGCACGCGGGCAAGGGTATCAACAGTACCTCTCCAGTACCACCAACGTTGAGAGTTGGAGAGCCCCCAGGAATCTGGAGAGCACCCCAGGAGAGATCTGGAGAGCACCCCAGGAATCCAAGGGTGCCAAGCCCTTCCATCTGGGACCTGTGCAAAGTAATCCCTTGGGAGTCACGGGGTGCGGGTTGCATTTCTTGCACCATTGCCTTGCCTACAAAATTTACAGTCAAGCAAAGTTGATTTTCTTCAACGTCTCACCAGGAAGCAAGACCATAATTTTATCATTCCTGATCACTGCCTTATTCCCCATGACAACTTATGCTCAGCTTCACTGGTCTTCAACAGAACACATTGGTGCAAAAAGGTGAAAACATTAAAAATCAACAGTAGAGTTCACAAAAATCATATTTTCAGAATGGTACAAATTTCCACAGCCAAAAAAATTCCATTTTTCCGATGCACCACCTCAATTTCCTTTGTGGGGTCACTTGTTTGTGGAGTCACTTGTTTGTGGGGTCACTTGTGGCCTGTTTCGCCTCACCATCTCCCTCCCACATTTCGAACAACTCAGAATGTCGATGGGCGGAGAGACAACAAAGCTGCATCCTCGCATAATGCTTTCGGCGCAAAGGTTTATCTGGGTTTCATACGATTCAACCCAGCCTGTGACACTTTCAGCAAAGTTTTCCTGTCAGGTTTCGTCTGTGCTGTTGCACATACCAATCAACACAAGATAAAATATCAAGTGGTGTGACCTGTGCAGGTGGGCATCTCAGAGATCGCAGGCAAAGAGGTTGCCACCTCAGGAAAGGAGTCATCGTCAGAACAGGCTCCCATGCGGAAGTGAAGACCCAAAACGTAGAAGGGGTGGGATCTCTTGCTGAGAGGAAATAACCTTTGGCTAACGGACTACATTTTTATTTTTGAACCTCTGCCTCACTACATCCTGCTGTCCAATGCAGGTTGTTGGGTGTACGTGCAGACTGCACTTATTGAAATTGGGAATTACAAAGAACTGAACTAGCATATTATCTTCTCACATTTTACATCATTTATTTCCAGTGGCGCGGAGTTGGGGGAGACAAGGGCTGAGAAAATGGAAATTGTTAAAAATGTCCCTTCAAAACTTCAAAATGCCTTGTTTCATGTTCCAGTGTATTTGCGATTAAGAATGAAGATTTTCCATCAAGATCAGTCTGCTGAAGCAGCATTTTGAAATGATCATCAGCAATCAGCAAAAAAATATCACACTCTTTGCTCCCCTGTATGTATTTGCTCCCCCATGCATCTGCTCCTCAATAACACCTCGCTGTTGCTGGGGTGGCTGCAAAGACCAGTCCAAGCGGCAGAGACATTCCCCATTCTGTCTCCATGGCAAGCAGTGCTGCTTCACTTCCCTTCCTCAACTCCCACCATGCACCTGCCCCAGCCTCTGCATGTGTTCTCCCACACACGAAAGCAAAAGATGGACACAAAAAGATGGAGATGCATGAATGGCTCCTATGTGCTCCTGCAGTCTTTGATGACTGAAAAGGGTGTTGCAAAGGGTAACCCAAGAAATTTGCACGAATATTTCGTGTGGTTATCTCTAATGCCTCTCCATTTTTATCTCCCTTTTTTACTCTTACGCTGTGGCCCTCAGTGGTTTCATCGTTTATGGCGGGATTGTCTGGTGGGATCAATTTGAAAGTGAATCCCTGAGAAAAATGGCCGTTTTATTCTTTCCTTCTTTCTTTTTTAAGGATGGCTTATGAATGTCACCACAATGAATGTTGCTGCCAGAGACTACGTTGTGCACCAAGGAAGCCTGGGGATCCCAACAAAGCAACCAAAACTCCAGGAGCTTCAGCCCCCTGGGGGGTTCGTATTCCGAATTAAAACTTCTATTCTCGGTTTATTTCAATATCAATTTATTTTTTCCGAATTTCAAATTTATGTGTTCATTGCCCTGCATGAAAATAAGTGCTCTCAAATTTCCAGCTTCACACTCGTGAGAAACACCTGTGTATTTTGCCAACTTGTTTAGGAGACAACTCCTAGTGCTTTGCCAACTTTTTTTTTCAATGGAGAACCCTGAGATTATACGAGTACTTCAATAAGATTTCAGTTGGTCTCGTGTGGTTCGAAATAATTATTAGAATTGGTGCAGATACGAAGCACAGCTCTTTTGTTGATGTTTTAGCAATGTTAGCAAATGTTGCATTAACAGCACCAATGTTGCGTAACTTGTTATTGGACAAATGAATGTAATGAATAAACAGCCAAATGAATAAAAAAAAACATATAAACAGCCAAATGAATGTAAATAACACCCTCATATCAAAAGTCCAAAGTATTTACTGGCGCAGGTATGGAGGAAGGAGGTTGCCAAATCCAATCACTAACCAAGTCAGTTAGACTATCATCCTTGGTTCGACAACATTTGCAGTTGCCATGCCAACAGAATGGTTTTTGTTGCTAAACAATCACGCCGATGAAATCATGGCACTATTGAAACTATTGTTGCCATACTCAATTTTTAAGCCAATTTAAAACAGTAATTAGTGAAAGCCTGATTCCAACCCCTGTGGCTTAGTTGACTTAGCAAGGCTCCGATGATGTGCCCTGGATTCTTCAAAAGATGTTAGGAGACTGCCTCCTTTCTGTCGTTCATTTTGGAATGTAGGATGTTTCGGAAGGATCTGTTATCTACGCTGTGCTGAGGACGTTCCATAATGAAGAGTAATTCATAAGACACAGTCTTAAACCGTTGCAACTGTGAAAAGCTCTCCAGTTTCCCAAATTCCAAGCCAAGAGCCTCCAGAATACTTGAAAGACCAAGCCTACTAAGCTTATGTCAAGAAAATTGCAAAGACTCTTCAAGTGATTCTGGATGTTCATGCGACTCGAAAAATGCAAAAAAAATGCATGAGCACACAATGTGAAGGAAGGTGCTCTTGGTTTTAGGTGCGTGGTTCCCACTCATGATGATGAGTATGCTGATAACTGCAACAAAATTTTGAAGTCATGTTACAGTTTAAACTGCACTTCGGTACAGAATTTGGACATCCAGTTCGGAATCTGAATAAGGTTCAGTGCTTCATGGAAGTGACGTAAGTCTCCAGCACCAGCCTGCAACCGTAGGCGCTTAAAGAAAGGCACCTTATTTGAATGAGATTTTTCAAGCTGCCTGCAGCCTAATGCTGGTTTTTGCAGGTTTGGTTTACATTTCTAACAAAAAAATGTATCAAGCTAAATGCCTTGGGCTGCTACCTCCCTGCACTGTGAGTTCGAGATATTACTCCTAAAAATTAAGCTTTCTAAGCATTCAAAGTGTGGCGGCAAGCATCAAGCTGGCGTACAAAAAACTTTGCACATCCATGCATGAAGATTCTTTTCAGAATGCCTCCAGTGGAGCTTGGAGTCACAGTAACTGGCCATGGGGGGTAAACCATACACGTCGAACGCTTTTGTTTCTCGATGGATTTGTTTGAAATTTTGCAGGTGAAAAGAGCATAAAAATTATGAAGATTGATATATTAACATGTTAATTTGTGTGCCTTACACCGGAGTTACAGGCTAACATAGGCGCGAAACAGGCCATTGGTAAAAATGCATCTCCTCCTAAACCATCTGGCAGAATGAAGCCATATTTCACCCTGTGGACTAAAAATACCTTGTCTACAACATAATAGAGCCACATTTGCCAATTTGCATAAGGATTTTAATTTATTGCAGAATGAGCGTGACTGTACTGCTAAGTGCCTAATATTTAGCTGCTTTTCTGCGGTCGCAAGCTAACAAAACCAAAAATAGAGCGAAAAAAAAAACAAAAAAACGGCTCTATTTTCGGTTTCCTCGTGAAAAATTGGTCCAGTACACCAAATTTGAACATTTGCATGACAAAATTGTGGGAGGAGATGCATTTTGAATGCTTTCGCTTTTTGAAAAAAGAGAAATGCGAGAAAACCGGAAAATTTTGTGTCGAGAATGCAAGAAAACCAATGCAACAAGTTTCAGATAATCGGCTCTATCTTGAAAACTATTCAAGTTACAGAAAATCTGAAGAGAGTTTCGGAGATGGCAAAGTCTGGGCAATAACATGAACACAAAAAAAACCATCTTTTTCCACGTTTTTGCAAAAAACCATGGTTACCCCCCCCCCCCCTAAGAACTGACTGTCAAAGGCCAACTTCTGTATGGCACCACGATCCGCATCACAAACACTGATGAGATGCCATTGTCAGATATACTTGATCAGAGGCCATTGTCGGGTTGATGAGAAAGCTTGGTGACAATGTTCAACCCCAAGCCTAGAGTCTTTCGCAAGGAAGATTCGATACATTCTGCTATTTCTATCTTATTTGTTGTTGTTCTATCGTATTTATGATTTTTAGCCGATTTTACCATTTTGCTCTACATGCTTTTCTACAGCATAAATGCCATATCACTGCAATGAAACATATTGTCATTCTCCTAAAAATTTGTGCACAAATGTAACAAAAAGCCAGCGTGGGACTACTCCAGTGACAAGTGAGAACTTCGACTTTCAAAGTTGCCACTAATTATTTTCATTTCGACCTCCACTTGGCCCCTCCTCTATTCTTGATTTTACCAACTTATTCTACCAGTTGGTTATTCCAACCAACTCAATTCGACTATGGTTATTTTACTGATGACTTTGGGAATGTGTTCATTTGATTACTGTTTCTTTGTTATAAACTACAATAACTGCTCTTTGTTAGCAATGAATGAGTACAGGATCCCAAGTTTAAAGTGAGGTTAGATCATATTTATTTTGCCAGCTTTTTGTAACCAAAAAGTCAAACCCCATCCATACAGAGCAACTCCATCGGTTTTATCGATGGAGTTGATCTGTGTTGTCCGATGCTGTTGTTGGCAACAATTTTCGCATGTGGTAACGAATAGAAACATATCAGGAACAACTCTGGATGCATAAGATTGCAAAATTTTGCATGAAATCCAGCTATATGACTGCAACAATAAGAACAAAATCGCTCTACCACCAGCGAAGTTTACCAGAAACGTGGCATCCACCTTCAATTTAACAATCGCACAAGGCAGAAGTGATGTAGCGTTTTGAAAATCAACAGTCCCAGAGACTCAACAGTCTTCAAATCACACAAGGGTGCAGAGCTCACCAAATTTTGATTCAAAAATATATTGAATTACAACAACAAAAATAAAACACTCCAGAACAAGACGAGCAGGAATCCAGAAGGTTATTCTCACTTCCAAACGGCCAATGCTGTGACATGTGGGAAAAATGTGCACAGTTTCATTACACAAATTATTCTCATGGGGTTTTATAAAACCTATGCTGTTTCATCACAGGTCGTTAAACTACCAGTTTTGTCAAAAATCAGTAAACAAGATGCATGTAGCAATTGATATTTAATTTTTTTTATCATCCCTATAAAAGTAAAAAAGTAAAACTCACGAATATGATACAAAATGTGATGACGTGATGAGAAAAAATGATAAAACGTGCCTTGAAACGACAATACAAAAATGGTAGGAATGTCATAATTTAGCGAAAAATTAGTCCAAGTAAAAACACACATCAGACTTTCTAGAAATGTGTAACCATGCATTACAGCTCCAAGCAGGGAACAGCTTTGTCTAAAACAGCTAGCTAAATGCACATTCGCTTAACGGAATCCCAAAGCTACAGAGAAGAGGTCGTTTTCCCCGAGACAGATTCAGTGAGAACAAGTTGAACAGCTACCACATAAAAATGCACTCAAAAGTGCAGACTTTCTCCAAAAAAGCCCAGCAGACAAGAAGCTGCACTTCCTAACGGACAGACGGGAAGGTGCAAGCTGCCTTTGTCAAAAGTTAAAAATGAGCAAACTTTCCCACCAATGTAAAAACTAAAAAACACAGATCTTTGACATCAAGTTCGACTTGAATCTCTTGTTTCGACGGTACAACACCATTGTCGAATGTCATCTATTTCCATGGTATCACACTACACTATTTTCCTATTTCATGCTGTTTTGAAAATATCACACCATTTTCGAACCATGTTGCTTTGAGAGTGTCACACCATTTTCGAATTTTTGTTGTTTTGAGGCCATCACACCATATACAAATGTCAGGTTGTTTTGACGACATCACACCGTCCTTGTTGAGCAAACAAAGTCTGAAATGTGAAGAATATATACAGGCAGTCTGTTCTCGAAAGTTGGTTTCGATTTGCTTGCCAAAGAGATTGTGATGACCTCAAAACAACAACAGCCTTTCACCATTGAGTGTCAAAGTGAACATCATTAATCATAATCGTGCAAATTCCAGAGGTGCCATGTCAGTCAAGTGGTCTGAAAATTTTGAAATCCCTGTCACCAGGCAAGTTTGACAACTTCCTTTCCACATTAATCTGTGAATGGCTCACGTAGCAAAACTATCGCCACCCTGTCCATCCTCCAGACCCAAATGATTTATCGTGCTGCAAGATGAACATAGAACATGGCTGCAAGACAATCTAGTCCTTTTGTCAAGCGACTTCAAGGATGAGATCCAGATGGCTCTGAGGATGGGACTGCAATGGTCTCACAACGCTAGCCTGATCCAATCCATTTTCTGCACCACGAACTGGAATTTCAGGAAACATTAAAATGCAGGAAAATGACTAACAGCCTTTTTCCGCTCGTTTGGAGAAATAATGCGAAAATGCAATGTTTCGCACCCTCTTCGCGGAGCTTCTTCAGGCAAGCACCGAAGACTGACTGTGTGCGGTACTCGTCTGAAGAAGCTCCACGAAGAGGGAGCGAAACGTTGCGTTTTCGCATTTCTCCAAGCGAACGGATAAAGGCTGTTAGTCATTTCTTGTGTTTTAATTTTTCCTCCAATACATGAGAAGTGGAAATCATCAAACTTGCCTGGCAAGACAACCCAACAAGTGTCCGCCATTCATTCGATCGTGGTCAGAAAAACTTCAAGAAATCTCAAGGCTACTCACTGTGTGCATCTCGTCACACACTCAGCAGACGACAGCATTTCTGGACGAAATATGGCAAATACGAGTTTTGAAATTTTCATTTCTGTGCGCAAAGCTTTTCCTTTCCCACTGCTGCAAAGGATGCATCCTGATATGGACTTGGCTGATTTTTCTAACACAATCAGAAACACCAGGTCAGCGGGAAGAAATCCAAAAAAGGTTTTCGTCACAGACATGTGAATTTTTGAAGGGTTTTAATTTTTTGTTGTGGCAGTCAAAAATCAATCATCAGTCCAGACAGACGACATCTTATTCTGACATTGATGCTTCCTTGAAACAAAATAAATAAAACTCACAGCCGAATCCGTTCGTAAAATTGTAATGAAGTGCGACGTTTCGCTCCCACAGCGTGAAGCTTTCATCAGGGGCAAACAGTCCCATCTCTTAGTGGCTGGCAATAGACAAAAATAAATTGAGCCTCAGATTTCCATGCTCCGAAATTGCACAAAAAACTGCCAAGACTTTTATTTTTACATTCCTGCTCTCCAGTGTTCATTTTTGGATTCCGAAAGGCAGCCAATTCAGTCGCTGAAATCCTCCTGCTCATGACAAAACACTGCCCTGAGCAATTTTTCTCTCACAATGAATGCGGACTCAAGCTGAAGCAATAAAAAGAAAAAAGACACTATCTTTGTGGCAAATCAGGCAAAAGAACAAGAATATAATCAGACTGATTGACTCCCTATCCAAGTGGATAGAAATTCCTAAAAAGTTATCGAAAAGTAAAACTGATGACAAACAGGTTAAAAGATCCAAACAAGGCACTGTTTGCTGCAGTTCTGCCTGGTACGTTTTTTTTACAGTTTTAAGCAAGGCACATCGACACAATTGAACAAGAGATGCTCTGTGGTAGCCAAACAAAGTGTCACAACAGTTAAGAAGGCACTCTTTGTAGCAGTTGAACAGATGCATTTGATCAAGATACGACAAGGCACTCTTTGTAGTAACTGAAAAGAAGCATACGACATTTCAACAAGACACTCCAGTCTACAGTCAAACAAGGCAATCTTCAGACAGGTGAGCAAGGCAAGTGTTCAAAGTACACAGGAGCACGATGGAATGTGATGGCTCCCGCCTCCACTAAGTCTGTCTCCCGTATGCCTACAGACTGAATTTTTCCCACAGTGCAGAAAAATCAAATTGTGTGCTCCCGCCATTTTCCCACTTTCTTGCTTGAAACTTGTTCCTCGAGCCTCAACAACAGCATTTCCAAGTTTCCTGCTAATTTTTTTAGGTGCCCCTACTTAATGTGCACCCGCTCCTTTTTTGGGGCACATTGGCTGTGCCACTCACTGTGGCAGTTTGGCAATGCACACTTTGTGGTTCTTGAGCAAGGTGCCTAATTTTAACAGTGGCGCAAGGCACCCTGCAGCAGCAGAACAAGGTTCTGTTTCCGACAATTGAACCAGACCTTTTTGTAACACGTGAACAAAGCTCCCTTCACACCAGTTGGGGAAGGCATCCTTTGCATCAGCTGATCTCGGCATTCTTTCGCACAGTTGAGCAAACCAATCTTACTCTACAGACTGTTGCCAAATGCCTGTGTCGTGTTACTGAGCATCCAACAACCAATCCAATAGAAACAAAGCACAAAGGCAATGATCCCATGTCCTGGCATCAAAAAAGTACATGATAAAAAACATGCATAAAGAGAGTACGAGGAATACATAGCAGTCTTTATGTTGAGAAATATGGCATGGAAGACATTCCTCTAAATAAATTAATTACGTCATTGAGCTGTCAGTGGACTAAGATTATGTAAACTACTGGACTTTGATCTGAAAAGTGACAACCGGCAAATGCAAAAATCGGACAGCAATTTGCAAATGCAAAAAAAACATAAAAGCCAAGTTTCAATGATGGAGTAAAAAGTCACCGACAAGAACAACAAAAAACAGCAACAAGACATGCAGATGCCTGCCTTACGGGGACTTGCTGTGAAAACATCCATGTGTTAGCATTCGGTTTGTTAGCAATTACTTTGCACCGTCGAGGAAACATCCTTTGGCATCAAAACGACAGCACAGAACAGCGTTTTACAACACTGCACACAACCCACCAATGTGAACTTTTTCCAGATATATGAAATTTTATCAACATTAACTTTTTAACTGTTCTGTTAATCTTGTGCCAGCGCACAAAAATGAAAGAAAATATTTCAGATGATGGCAGAGGTGGGCTTATTTGTTGCCCCGAATAGTACGAACATTCCAGTCTTTTTCCGTCAGATCCCAGTGCAGTGAATTAGCATAAAATTTACTGTTAGTTCTTTCCTTCATTTAGGTACATCCAGTACTTCCTCCACCAGTAATTGATTGATCAGTCTGGCAAACAACCTTAGCAATGCCAGGTGGAAACTACCAGATAACAGTGAGCACGAATCCTGGGAGCTAGTAATTTTTTCAAATTTGAGTGTGGTGAGGAAAGCGAAATTCGGAAATTGAGCACAATAATTACTGAAAATGTCCATGAGTGGCATTCAAGTTTTACGAGGATCAATCTGCAATATCAATTTTCGGTTCAAATTGCAATTTTTGGTGATGAACTGCAAACACCAGTTTACAGTTTCATTCCTTTCAGGCGCAAACTCCGTGTGAATTTCGGCTGGCAATAAAAAATGACGTGAATTCCAGGAATTTGCCTCATTTCGAGCACCAGCCCAGGTTGCCCAAAGGCATGACATCCATTGTTCAAGACTGCCTTGTGATGCAAAAATGGATGCAAACAAAAAGTTATTCACTTGGGACAAACAAACCCATGTGAATTTCAACATGCTTGGAAGAGACAAGCAAAAGAGGGAAAAGAAGTTAAGGAAAACAAATTAATTTTGAGCTATTTGCGTGGGACGAGCCAAATGTCCAAAAAGTTATTGGTACATTTTCACCTGCAGTGTGCGTGCAATGTTCGTTTCCTGAAAAAAGATCCATTTTCATTGTTGTAGTCATTGCACATTTTTTCTTCCAGCACATGCACTTTTTGTTTGCAACACACTCTCGTTTCAATTTTTGCTCAGCCGGCCTGCTTGGCCTCCTTTGCAGGCCGGGTGGGTCTCTGTTGGCATCGGTTTGTGGACCTTACTCGAAGGAAGCACGGCTCGTGGTTTGGGAGCTTTGAGAAATCCCCTCGATTGTATCCCCTCGATAACGCTGTTGAAATGATTTCCCAACTGAACCTGGTGGACGCTCATTTTTGCTTCTGCTTCAGAGTGAAAAAGGGATTTCAAATATGCAAATTTGGCATTCAAGATTGACAACAAAAGAAGAAAGATTCGATAAAAAAATATTTCGTCCACCTAAACAGTAAAAACGAATTCAAGAGCATATTTGAAGAAATACAAAGAAACTGACAGCCAAAATCTATTATCAGATATGTTCGGAGGGAGTTTTGTACAGGTCGGCATAATGCTTACTTGACAAACGTTTACATGTTTCAACCACCTGGCGATTGAAGAGTGAGACTCCTAAAGTGCTGCGATAAAATTCGACCATCGGAGACTTGTCAAGTGAGCATAATGTCGACCGTCATAAAAACTATTTTTACTGGGCCCCAACAATATCCCACATCTCGAGAAGATGCACCCAAAAATTCCAAATGCAAAAGAGATATGAACCTTCTCCAAATACCCCACTTGCATGTCTAGTTTTAAAATTTAAGATTGCGTATGAGATGATATTTTACATGAAGGACAGTTTCATGGAAGGAGAAATCGAAATTCTAAGTCTGCACTCACTAGTCAAAAATAACAGCAACAAATGTTTCACCGTAAAAAATCATGAAATTTTAAACAATTCTGCCATCAACTCCAGTTTTTGATCATCGGACAACAACTGTACAAACTCCTTGACTGAAATAGGTGCAATGCATTTCGGACAGTTGAGTGAACTGACACCACATTTGGAACTTGGCAAACCGGGGGATGAACTTGATGCGCACCTGGAATGTGCTTCTGATGACCTGCAAGTGGACCAGGGCAATCCTGAAAAGGCAGGAAATTACAGATTGATTTACAGCTTAGCTATTTTTTCACTTTTCATCACAAAAATCTAATGTCACACGTACTTCTGACCGCTCACTCTCACCAACTCTCATTGGGGGGTTGGAAGGCAGACAAGCACAATTTTGCCGCCACAAGATCTTTCCAAACTGAAGCGATTTTTACACAAACACTACACTGCAAGTTGTCACCTGCATAGGTAGTGCCAGAAGCCCTTAATTGAACGAGGTAGACAATACCCCTGGCTTAGCAGTTGCATAACCATTGATCGTTTCAATAAACCATGCCACCAGGTTTAACGGTGTCAACCGTGAAAGCGTAAATAAAGGCTGTGTAAGCTTCTAAACCTAATCATGAAGCCTGTCCCAAAATGTAGAGTGAGAAATTACAAATAAGTCGGATTACAACCTAATTTTTTTACAATGAAAAGTGGTCAGAACCCAGGCCAAACTAGACTAAGCCCCTCAATTTGCAGTCCTTCGCCATGCTTCACAGGCATCACACTTACTTTGTCAAGTGTCTGGAGTGGACGACGGAGCAGATAAGTATCTAGAGGAGACGTGAGAGCGTCTACCTTGGGCCTGACATCAATGCCTCTAAAACTTTGCTTCAGGCTATTCAGAAGAGATCCAGAAATTCGGTGATTGTTCGGACAGCTCCCAATGGGAAGAATGGCACAACCATTCACCAATGTGTAAATGCGAGCTGATGTGGATAAGTCACGATCAAAGAGAAAACATGCAAGGAAGATCGAAGAATTCAGGAAATTTAATTGAGGGTCGAAAACGCCTTAACAAATTCAGGCGGAAATAAAAAATTCAAACCTTGCACATGTCCATTCAGAGATTTTGAGTTCAAAAGACGATGTCCAGCTTGGAGAAAAACCTCCAGACAAAAGCTTCGGAAACCATGGCTATCGTCGGGACTTCCAGCAGGCGCAACAGAGTATCCATGCACCTTGGGCGATCGGACAACATCGGGAACAGGATCCACCCTATCAACCTGACACGGGGGAGGCTCCCGCTTTGGGGACTGTGGACCGGAACAACCATCATTCTGCACTTCAGTGACTGGTTCAATCAGCGCTCCTGGTGTATGCGTCGGAGGTGTTTCATAATTCGGCGTACATTCCTCCCCAATATCAGCATCGAGGTGGTGAACAACCGTGCCAGTCACATCACGGTCAATTTCTTCTCCGTGGTGGATCAAATCCAGCTCAGCTACACGGGTTACAATGGAATTGCCACTGGTTACCTCCAACTCAGTTGCATTTGAAGAGCTGGTCTTTGTCGGAACGTTTACCTTATTAATGTCCACAACTGCCTCTTCAATCTCCATCGGTTCATGGTCAAGATTTTCCTGCACTTCGATATCCTCCTGCTCACTCCCCCTGACATCCCGTGTAAAATCCAGCTCATGATCCACTTCGGGGACAAGATCTGGATAAAGAATCTCATCGGATTTCTGCAAACCAACAGGCACGGCATCCAGGTTAGAATCACAGCTTTCAACTTCGGTGATCAGAGGTGGAGTTATCTCACAACAGGGTCCAACAATCCTCTCCTCCCCGGAAGGAGTACCACGATTATCTGGGAAATCATTCAGCAGAAGCTGATTTGCAGCAGCCAAAGATGACACATCCTGCTCCACACTGTGCTCGAAAACTGGTTCCTCCTGAAGGGATCCTTTGTTTTCCTTCTCAACAGACATTTTTAGGGGGTCGACCACATCGGCTTGTGTCGATTCAAAGTATTTCTGGAAAAGATTGACCAGCAAAATATATACAGGGTAGCCCAAAAGTCTTTGGGCCATAGGAAATATGTAAATTTGTTATTTTTTAGCCCAAAAGTCTTTGGCCATAGGAAATATGTAAATTTGTTATTTTTATCATATTTTGTGATTTGAAACTTTTTCTTGCTCTAACCACTGATGTAAAGACTTAAATCGGAAATTTTAGCACCGAATGAAGTGGTGACAAATGTGGTGGGAGCACGTAAAAGTCACAAATCACAAAACATGATAAAAACAGTAAATTTAATTTTTTTGCTGTGGCCAAAGACTTTGGGCATCCCAAAATGTGCACATGTTGTTTCGATCAAAGTACTTCTTTATTTTGCAACTTTTTGGCAGTCTTGAAAGAATCTCACGACCCCAAAGGTCAGTTCCTTATTCCAACGAGAGGATGGAAATGTCAGTACCCACAACGTGTGCAACACTTTCCTGGAATGTCAGCAAAGAGTGCTTGAGTGGAGGGAAGACACTTTTCACGTGCAATGCTCATGTTCCCATGTTTGAGAATGAAATAGCAGACAGCAAAAGTGTACCACAGTGGCCATGGTAGATACCAGTATAGTATGGCATGCAATACAGTAAGGTGCCAGTCAAGAACTGAAGTAACAAGATTTGCACTGTGCCCAGTATTTTATTCTAAGATTAAGAAAAATTGAACTGAATCGGTCGAATGCACCAAAGCCACTAACCCTAACCCTAAGCTTGAAAAAAGTCAATTCCATATTCAGATGCACCTTTCTCAACGATGGAAAGGGAATACTGTTGTGCATAAAAATCAAATTTTTCAACAGATTTCTCAACAGATAAAATTTTTATGTTTCAAACTCTGATGGAAAATTTGATTTCTGTGCACAACAGTATTCCTTTATGATCGTTGAGAAAGGTGCATCTGAACATGGAATTGACTTTTTTCAAGCTTAGGGTTAGGGTTAGTGGCTTTCGTGCAGACGACCGAATTTAAATGAAGTGGTCGTGAGAAAGAAGTTGCAAAAAAGGCCATCTCTACCTGTCGGTGCTCATCCTGATGTATTGATGTATATCAGATGTATTGTGGAAACTAAAATCATTGCACACAATTTCATTTATAATTTTTATAATTTTTATTTTATTGTTTTTTTTTTCGTATTATTTATTTTATTGCACACAATTTTTTTTAATTTTACTGCATGCAATTATCGACACAATCATTGCACACGATGGCCAAAAACTTGCA